>RJWT010037441.1:0-13051 GCA_004365215.1 Cuniculus paca | reverse complement strand
AGATTTCATAATAACCTTTGCCCTGATCATTGATATATTACAAAAGTTCTCATTATAGAGATGGCATTACAATTCCCACTTCAACAGTGGATATATTTTAGCTCAAAGAGATTAGATAATTGACTTAAAACCAGTGTTTACTTCAAAGTTCAGAGAGTTTATATAGCAGAAGATCACCTTTCTATCTCCATAGTGATTTCATAGACATTATGTTCACATTCTAAATTATAATTTTTTCTTACCATTAGTAAAACAAAAGAATGGTAACTGATTCAACCCAAGAAAGCTACACAGGACTTGAGAAGCAATGTATTTTCTGCATTGAGAACATCTTACACTGAAGTTAATTAACAAGCAATGTGTCATTGTTAAAATATTGTAAAAATGACAGGAAGAGGTAACCAAGGAATGACAGTGACATAATGTATATATTTGCTCCAATGTTCATAGTTGCACTTTATTTAATTAACTTATTTATTCCACAGGTATTGGTCCATATACATATATGCCTAGCACAGCATGATAAAATAATGAGAATGTGACAAAAATTTCTTGCTTTCACGGGGACATTGGAATTTATATAGACAGCTTAGAGAAAAACTTCCTATTTTAATTGAAGTATGTGTAAGTTTTAAGAAGAAAAAGAGGTCTGGAGAGAAAAGAGAAAACAGGATGTACATATAAATTCCAGCTTGCTTTGGGTCTAACTCGAAGGATTTCTGTGAAAGTATATTTGGGGCATACACAGAACACAGGATATTTGAGAGTAGAAGTCATCGATAAGAGCTGTGTTAGGACATATGTCACAGTGAAAGCTCAATACTTAATACTTTTGTGAAAGAATTTCAATAGAGAACTCAGTGCTAAAAGGAGAAAAATCAAACACATTTATACACAAAATGTCCACAATTTGGGGCTCATGATTGCTTCATGGGTGGTTCTAATTATCTTCTGCTTTGTAAGGTGCTAAATTGAAGCAGCTTTCCATAGTTATGGTAAAAGTCTCACAAGTACAAGTTTATTCATACTGGTTGAATTTCTGCTGAAGTTCATTGGAAGATAAGAGAAAAACAACCCAAAGGGGAATGAGTCTTTAAAGTACATACATATAGGACAGTAAAGTGTTTTTTTCGTGATGTAAGAAGTTGGAATACGTTGATTTCCTAACAGAAACTTTGCAAGTATTTTAAAGAAAAATACAAATAAAAAATGTAGCAGTAAATAACAGATGTAAATGACAGAAACATCATTATTATATTTCCATTTTTGATACAAAAACAATTCAAGTTTACAGAGACTTGATACAAAATATACATCAACCAAATTATTTCCTTATCTTACCAATTCTTAAAAGAGAAGGAAAGGCAATCTATCAAAAACATTGTACACTCATTCATAAAAAATTCAAAATGTACAAGAAATAACCACTGTGCAAAAATAGTGATGCAAACATATTGAATTTTTATAAAATGTCATATTGTTAAAAATTAATACTTTATTGACTGTATCGTACTTGAAACCAAGCAACTATTTCTAGACTTACTTTATAAGTTTTGAAAAACTTTCGTAAGATCTATGCAACATGAGCTAATTAAATATTCACTCTGTCTTTTCTACAATCTCCTATTTTAGTATAAGATCCAAGATATCTATTTTAGTACAATATTTTAGTATGATATCAGTACTGGTAAATGTCAAGCATCTAATTTGATAATTAGTGTAATATTACTCAAAAATAAATAAAGAAAAATTAATACAGTAAATATATGTTATTGATAAGCAAGAGACAGTTGATTAAAAGGAAAGAAGGAACTCTATTCATTATATAATGTGTTTACATTTGTATAAGATATGATACGTATTAAAATGATTTTTGACATTTGAATGCCTTTCTTTCCCTAAAAGACTATTTGTATCATAAATCTAGTTTCAAGACCTATATTTTATAGTTGCAACAAATCTAACTTTCAAAGTATATTTTTAAAACAGTTGTTTTGACAAGTGACAGAAAAAATACTAAAGTACTAAATATTGGTTACTAATGAACATGTTGACCAAATCAAACAGTAGGTAAGAAAAAAGTAATTAGATTACCACAGATGGAAGAGAATGAAGAGCAGAAAATTTTCAAGAAGCAGAAGTGAGATCCAGTTTCATCACAGGATGGATGCTTTCCTATGTCTACATTATTTTAAAATCCACTGTTATTGTTAAATTTTTCTTTTTCGTTTTAATTCATACATAATATAATTGTGGGTTCCTGTTAGGTATGTATGAAAACCATGAGTAATTTTAATATACAAAAATTTTACCTGTATCGATCTTCTTCTTGGAACTGTAAAATATATTTTTCTAATTAAGGGCAAGACACAAAGTAAGTAAAATATGTCTTTTAAACATAGGGTTACAAAAATGACACATACAGTTAAAAATCTCTTTATTAGCAATATCAAAACACTCTTTATATTATATTTCTATTTTTCTGAGAAGCTAATGAAATATGTTCAATCAATAAATACTTAAAATAACTTTTAACTGTTACTCCATAATGTTGATATCCTAGCATTACTGAGAGCACTATTGTTGAAGGCAGAACAGATGAGTATAGGCATTAATAAAATAAGCATTATTTCATAAGCCACAGTACATTCAGGGAAAGTAAAATGCTGAGCCTTAAGAAAATAAGGATTTCTTTATATTTAATAGAAATTAGGTCAGATGTAGATGCAAATATCTAAGAAAAAGAAGATTTAGAAGGAGAAATTGGAAGTTCAGTAAAGGAAACACTAGTCAATACTTGTGAAGCTCTGAAGTGAGTATGCGTGAAAATCTGAGCAACCCAACACATGCAATTGCCCGACTGGATGATGGCTTCCCAGTGGGAAGAATGTAAACAGGGAACCCAGATTTTCAAAATGTTCCTGGATATTGGGCAGAAGTACACATCTATTATGCTTTATGGTCAGGGCTTCAGTAATCAGAGATCACAGTTGGGAACAGGTATTTGAGTACACATTTTTTTATTAGTACAAATGTTGAAGATATTTATATTGTATCTGAATGCAAAATAAAAAACAAGCTCCACTGTCATAATGATCTGTGAAAGTACATTCTCTTCTTTCAAGTTCAGTCAATCTCTTTCCCAGGTCATCTAAATTTTATTCCCCTACCAAACCATAAACAAAATGTGAGCACCACACAAAGATAAACGAGGACCTGTGATGGGTATAATGTATCCTCTTTATAAAAGACATGTGTTTTTGGCTGCATTCAAAATATTCATATTACATAATGAATAAACTTTTTTATCATCCATATTTAGAAGACAAATGTTAATTAAAGGTATGTTTGTATACCAAGTTTACAAGGAATGCTCTACTTGATGAATTACATTATGTCAATTTGGTAAAAGTATCACAGATTTCCTAGAATCAACTATATAGTTCTTGTATAGTTCTTTCTCGATGAGTATAAAAAGAATCTGCATAATACTTAGAAGATGGGAACATGAGCATAACCATCACTTTTTAAATTTTGGCATCTTAAAACGTAAGCATGGACAGATGCAGAGATTCTCTGTGAATACATCTTGTTCTTGTTCTCCTCCATTCTCTGTTGAGCTCTTTATTTTACAGTTCTGACCTTTAAAAAGGGTTTAGATGACATAAAGCTCACCACCGGGTTTTTCACTCTGTCTCCACTAATGTGTTTCCACAGAGACAACACAATTTAACAAAATACCCACTCCAGAAGACTGAGTAGTTATTTAATTAAACAAATTAAGATTAACTCAATGAAGTGGAGTCAAAATTCATGTATTGTTTCCACATTATTCAATGACTGGTGAAATTGATAGAAACCAGATACAGTATAGAACAAAATATTGTTCTAAGCATATTTAAGACTTTACAAATTAATTTGCTACCTTGATACAATAGCAAACATAAACCAGAAATATATTAAAGCAACCTATCCAATATTGACTACTTTCATGTAAGATAAACTATTGTAATCCAAACTGTTATATTAGGCATGAATACAATCATTCAGATAGATTCTGAGAAGATATTTCTTAAATTATAAAATCCATTTCAAAATGTCATATCAATCTTGATATCTGAATCTATAACCCAAAACTCAATTTAAAAATTATGCAGCAATAATAGTTAAATAAAAAAGCACTCAGTGGAAACTTGACAACATACAATCTTCACAGAAGCATAGAATAAATTAAATCAACATTCTACATAGAATTTTGAAAATATTAGTCAATGGGATTTATATATTTATTTAAGAGGAAAAAACAAACAAACAACAATACAAACCCAAAACAATAACAGTGTAGGTTTACAAAACAAGATGATAGGAATTTAACAATGGTTGTAATATTGTATATTGTTACCTGCAAAAGGGTTGCTTAGCGTACCAGACATAGACTTGTAAAATTGATCTAATCAGAGTGTTAACTGTTCTTTTCCAAGAACTAATACAATAAGTGGTATACTCATTTTAGCTATCTTATGTATACATATACAAATTTATGTCCTTTTTCTTTTCTTTTCCTTCTTTCCTTCATTCCCCTATACCAGTTACTTTTCCTCTTTGAGCAATTTCTTACCCTTACACAGTATTTATTGTAGATTTTGGATCATATTTACTTCTTCAGTTTCTTACACTAGGGAGACAATATAGTATTTACATACATGAGTTTGATTTATTTCACTTATGAGTATGGTCTCAAGTCATGTTCAATTACTAATAAAAGCCTCGATGCAATCTTTCTTTATAGACGACTAGTAACTGTACTGTACAAAAATACTTTCTTTTTTTTCCATTCCTCAATTGATAGGCACTTGGATTGTTTCCAAGATTTGGCTATTACAAATTGTGCTGCTATAAACATGAGTGCACATATATCACCATGGTATGATGTTTTCAGTTCTTCTGGGAAAATGCCCAGAAGCAGGATAGCTGGGTCAAATGGAATGTTCAATCCTACGTTTTGAGGAATCTCCACACTGATTTCCACAGTGGTTGCACCAGCCTACACTCTCACCAACGGTGGAGAAGAGTTCCTTTTTCCCCACAGCCCCTCCAGCAATTGTTATTGGTGGATTTCTTGATCTTGGCCATTCTTTCTGGAGTGAGATGCAATCTCAGTGTTGTTTTAACTTGCATTTCTTGAATGACCATTGATGTTGAACATTTTTAAAATATTTATTTGCCATTTCTATTTCTTCATTTGAGAAGTGTGTATTCATCTCAGATGCCCATTTTTGGATTGTGTCTTTGAATTTTGGAGGCTTGATATTTTAAAAATTCTTTATATGTTTTAGATAGAAGTTCTTTGTCTGAGGGACAGTTGACCAAGGTATTTTTCCAATTCATGGGTTTTCTTTTCAGTCTGTTGGAGATTTCTTTTGACATTCAAAACCTTTTTAATAAGATGAGATCTGAGTTGTTGATTATGGAAAGTATTTACTGTGTAGTTTGATTTTTGTTTATGAACTCTCTGCTTACCCCTATGTCATTGAGGTTTCTACTTACTTTGTTTTGCAGAAGATTTAGTGTTTCTGTTTAATATTTAGACTGTGATCCATTTTCATTTTAGTTTAGTGCATGATAATAGACATCAGTCTAGTTTTAGTATTCAGCATATGAAAAACCAGTTTTTCCAGCAGTACTTGTTAAAGAGGCTATCTTTCTTCCAGTGAACATGTTTGGCTCCTTTGTCAAAGATGAGTTGGCTGAGTATGATTGTATCTTCTAATCTATTCCATTGATCTTCAGGTCTCTTTTTGTTCCAATATCATGCTGATTTTATCACAGTACCTTTGTAATATAATTTCAAGTTAGGGATTGTGATGCCTACGGCCTTGCCTTTGTTGCTCAGAATTGCCTTTGCTATTCTAGATCTATTGTGGTTCCAGATGAATTTTAGGAATGATTTCTCTAGATTGGTGAGGTATGCAAATATGCAATACCATTTGGTATTTTGATTGGAATTGTGTTAAATCTGTATAACAATTTTTGGAGAATGGCCATTTTCACAATGTTTATTCTTCCTATCCATGAACTGGGAATGTCTTTCCATTTTCTGAAATCCTCTTGGATTTCCATTTTCAGAGTACTATAATTTTCAGTGTATAGATCTTTAACTTCCTTTGTTAGATTGATTCCTACGTACTTCATCTAGAAGTCTTTCAATGGACCTCTGCGGGTCTTCCATGTAGAGTATCATATCATCTGCAAATAATAATAATTTAACTTCTTCCTTTCCTATCCTTATTCCTCTTGTTTCTAGATCTTGTCTAATTGTTCTGGCTAATGTTTCCAGAACTATATTGAGCAGGAGTGGTGATAATGGACATCCTTCTCTTGTTCCTGATTTTAGGTCAAAAGTTTTAAGTTTTTGTCTGTTTAGTAAGATGTTAGCTGTTGCTTTATCATATATGGTTTTTATCAGATTGTGGTAAAGACCATCTGTTCCAACTTTCTGTAGGGTTTTTATCATGAATGAGTGTTGGATTGGGTGGAAAACTTTTTCTGCACCTATTGAGATGATCATGTAGTTCTTGTCTTTGGCTCTGTTGATATGGTGTATTACCTTTATTGATTTGCATATGTTGAACCATCCTTCCTATAATGAATCCCACTTGATCATGCTGTATAATCTTCTTGATGATTTGTTGCATTCTATTGCCAGTATTTTATTGAGAATTTTTCTGTCTGTTAATTAGGGAGATTGCCCTGCAATTCTTTTTTTTGGTTGGGTCTTTCTCTGGTTTTGGTATTAGGGTAATACTTGCTTTCAGGAATGAGTTAGGGAGACTTTCTTCCTTTTTAATTTCATTGAAGGATTTGAGGAGTGCTGGCATTAAGTCTTTCCTAAATTTCTTATAGAACTCAGCAGTGAATCCATCAAGACCTGGGCTTTTCTTTGTTAGTAAGTTTTTAATTACATTTTCATGAACTGAAATTGGGTTATTCAGAAGTTTTACATTGTGTTGATCCAGCTTTGGTAATTCATATGTTTCTAAGAATCTGTCCATTTCTTCTGTGTTATCAAACCTCTTAGAGTAAATGATCTTCCGTATTTCCACAGGGTCTGTGGTGATTTTGCCATTTTCATTTCTTGTTGCATGAATTTGAGGTTTTTTTTTTTTTACTCTTTTTGAGAAGTTTGGCTAGGGGTTTGTCAACTTTATTTATTCTTTCAAAGAACCAACCTTTAGATTCATTAATTCTTTGAACTGTTTTCTTAGTTTCAATTTCATTAATTTCTGCTCAGATCTTTATAATTTCCTCCCTTCTTCGGGTTTTGGACTTGACTTGCTCTTCTTTTTCTAGAAGTTTGAGGTGCTGCATTAGGTTACTTATTTGTGTTCATTCCATTTTCCTAATGTCGGAGTTTACAGCTATAAATTTCCCTCTGAGGACTGCTTTCATTGTGTCCAGGCTCCAGAAAATAGTTTTTGCATTTTTTTGGTTTGTAGATATTGTTTAATATCTTCTTTAACATCTTCTGTGACCAATTATTTGTTTAGGAGAGTGTTATTTAATTTCCACGAGTTTAGGGGATTCTCGTGGATTTTTTGTTGTTAATTTCCAATTTTAATGCACTATGATCAGATAATATGCATGGGATTATTTCAGTTCTTTAAGCATGTTTTATTTAAGCATGTTCGCAGTACTAGTATATGATCTATTTTAGAGAATGGCCCATGTGAAGCTGAAAAGAATGTGTATTCTGATGTTGTTGGGTGGAACGCTTGGTACACACCTATTAAGTCCATTTGTTCATAAGTTTGATTCAATTCTGCTATTTCTTTGCTGATTTTTTTGTTTGGTTAATCTGTCTCTTTGTCACAATAGGGTGTTAAGGTCCCCTGTTATAACTGTATTATTGCTTATCTGATTTATCATGTCTATTAAGATTCGTCTTACATAATTGGGTGTTCCCTTGTTTGGTGCATATATATTTATGATTGTAATCTTCAATTTATGATTGAAGTTTTCCCCTAACAAGTATATAGTGACCTTCTTTATTTCTTTTGATTATTCTTAGTTTGAAGTTCACATTGTCTGCAAATGGAATAGCTACCCTGCTTTTTTCCTGGGTTCCCATTGCATGGAGTGTTGTTTACCATCCTTTGACTTTTAGTCTATGAATTTGCTTTTGAATTAAATGTGTTTCTTGTACACAGCATACTGTCAGATTTTGTTTCTTAATCCACTCTGCCAGTCTTTCTTTTTACTGGTGAGTTGAGATCATTTACACTGATGGATATGACTGATATATACTGTCTTATCCCTCTAATGTTATCTTTCTGTTGTTTGTTTTCTACTTTTTCTATTTAAATGTTTGCCCTGCTTAGTGGTTTCCTTCTGCTGTTGTTCTTGGAACTGTGGTTATCTTCATCATTTTCTAGAATATCTTTCAGTACTCTTTGTAGTGTTGGTTTGGTGATCACAAACTTCTTCAGTTGTTCTTTGTCATGGAAGTATCTTATTTTTCTAATAATTTTCAAAGATAGTTCTGCAGGGTACATCAATCTGGGTTGAAAGTTGTTTCCTTTCAGGACTTGAAATACTTCACTCCAGGCACTTCTTGACTTGAAAGTTTGTGTTGAGAAGTCTGCCATGATTTTGATAGGCATTCCTTTTTGGGTGACTTGTTTCTTTTCTCTGACAGCTTTTAGTGTTCTGTTTTTGTGCTGAATTTCTGATGTCTTAATTATTATATGCCTGGGTGAAAATTTATTTGGTTATAGCTAATTGGATACTATATGCCTGTCAGATTCTTTCCCCATTTTTGGAAAATTTTCTGCTATTATTTCTGTAAATAGCCTTTGTATGTCATTTGTGTTGACCCCTGCTTTTTTGTTGACACCTATTAATTTTATATTGTTTCTCTTTGCATCATCTTGGAGCTGTTGAATTGTTGTTTCCTGGTTCCTTGTTATTTTTAAGAGATCTTTTCTTTCGTGATCATAAACTTCCATCCTTTCTTCAAAGTCTGATAGTCTATCTTCAACTTTGCTCAAGCCATTTTGCCAACTTTCAATGAAATTTTTAACTTCCTGAATATTCTTTGAATGTTTCATGCATTCTAATTCTGTCTTATATTGTTCATTCAAGGTTCCTATCATTTTCTTATGTTCGCCTATTTTTTTATTTAGATCTTTGGATGCATTCAACATTTCTTTGATAATGTTTGCCATTTCTTTTTTTTACCTGAGAGATTATCTGTGATCTGATTTCCTCTACAGCTTCATGGAGTTGTTTCTTTACTTTAATTGCTTTCATTTCAGAAAGTTCAGTTGTGCAATTTCCATTGTCTTCCATTTCAGTGTCTCCTGGGTTTCTTATCAGTGGGCTGGAGGACTGAGACTGCATCTTGCTCTTTCATTTTGTCATTTTCCTTTGGGACTCATGTGACTGGCCAGGTACCCTCCTGATGGATTCTACTAGTATGCTGCACTGAGCACAGCCTCAATTCTCTGCTACCCCTTTCCTACCTGGGGCACACCCCAAACTATGGCACTTGAGCCTTATGTTCTGTGACCTGTGAGGTTGACCAGCTGCTCCCATGATGGATTGTGCTGTGTTGCACTGAGACACTGGTCTGGGCAGAGCTCAGATCCTGTGTGCAGCTAGCAGGGATACACAACTAGAATGTGTCTCTGGGCCTTGTGTTTGGCTTGGTGTTTACAACCTCCAGGACCCAGACCACTAGCAGGGATGCACCCCCAGACTGTGTCACCAGGGCCTTGTGTCTGGCTTGGTGGAGTTCAGAATCTCTGGAACCCGGGCATCTAGGCTGGATGTGCCCCTAGAGTGTGGTTCTTCCAGGGCCTTGTGCCTGGCTGCAAGGATTTCAGGGTCTCTGGATCACATGGCTAGCCTGGGTGCACCTCCAGTATATGGTACTGGAGCCTCGCTCCTGGCCAGGCAGAGTTTCAAACTTCCAGGAACCTTGTGGCTAGCTGGGGTGCACCCCTGAACTATGGCACTGGGGCCTTGTGCTCTGATGGGCAGAGCTCAAATGCTCCAGGACCCAATGGCTAGGCCTGTCACTCACTGATAGGCAGCTCTGAGGCGCTGGGATGGGCTGGGCTTAGTACCTCTGTGTCCTGTGAGACTGACCGGGCATTTCCCTGATGGACTGCACTGGGATGCTGGGCCGGGTAGACCTCGGATCCACAAGTCAATGGGATATTTTGAATGCTTGTATGTAGCTCACTAGATTGTTTACAAAATGATTTATGTCTAAGCATATTCACAGAGTCCTATTGGATTATAAATAGTATGTAGCATTTGACTGAAAATTCAGATTAATTATAGTGAACATTCTTCTACATTTGAAAGACATTGAATAACTCATGATGATTTTTCATGCTCTTTTGAGTCCCTTTTAAATAAAGTGTGTCTATATGTACATTTGTAATTAAGAATGAAAGTGTGAATAAACATGTATTTATTATAAAAAAAAGCTAAAATGATACCTAGTAGGCATTTTCCTGCTTACAATTGCTTATTTGAAATATTAAAGGAAAATGAGTTATTTTTATTACCAACAAAGATACATAGTCCATGTTTATTTACATGTTTAATTTTATCCCAGTGATACACTTGAATGAAAATATCTTGTTTGCCTTTGTATAGAAACAGTTGGCTTCACACTCAGATTTGAAAGAAGTCAATGAACTCTTCATTAATTAGTTAACAACATACTTTTGTATAAATTCAAGATTATTTTATTTATCATTTCAAGACAGTAAATCGTAGAAGAATATTACAAGGATATGAAGTGCTACTTCTCTTATCTTTCCCAATAAGATAAAATATTACTTAAAGGTAAAGAGACAGTCAGGAAATACAGATTAAAAAATTGTAATTGCAAAGCACTTGGACAAAAATAATGATAGTAATTATACTTATTAACTATTTTATAATGATAAAGACATCTTTAAGAAGAACTTTATGAGTGTTGACTCACCCCCTCTTTAAAGTTATCCTAATAGGTTGGCATTATTATTTTACCTCTGATTTAAAACAAAGAAATAGAAAAAAATTCATTTTTTTGTTCATGGTCACATTGCTGTATGCTACATTTATTGAGCAAGTGGCCCAAATCCAAATCTGCTTTTAAAACTAGAATTTGTGTTTCATACTAAAATTAAATTAGTTGAGGAAAAGATTATCCACGTAGTTCTAATCTATAGGTTAAATTCTAAAGTGTGTTTTAAAAGTATTTCCCAGAGACTAAAGTTGTAAATATTTCAGTGTGTCTATATTAGTAAAATAAATTGATGCCAAGATTATAGAATTCAGTCAGATGAAAGAAATTTTTATTGTACCTATGGAATCTGCCCATTTATCAATGCCATATTGTCCTGTACATTTAAGTTCCTGAGTACACTGCATTCTTGGTGAGTATGAAGAAATCACAAAATGATGCAAAATTTTCAGGTTCAACAGGGGTTTTCTTTTCAGTTCTCTATGTTTGCATTGCATGTAATATCTCCTGCTGGTTCTGTTGCATAATGTTCATATTTCCCTCATATTTTCTTTTTTGTTTGTGGCACATGGGGGTAACTGCATTTTGCATGAACAAGGACTCCCTGAATTACACCAGTATGACTGCATTTCCAAAATTTTTGCTGGGCTCCTACTGATGGGAATATACACCATCATCATTCAAGCTTTAAGAAAACCTAGTGTAATGCATTATAAATAGTGAGTTTCCCAGTCAGAGTTTCCCACTGAACATAAGTAAGAAAAAAATGAGAGATGAAATTGACTTTTTCCAAATTTAAACACTTTTGTACTAGAAAAAAAAATCTACATCAATCAATAAAAATAATATTAAATTATTCATTTTAAAATTTTATTTCTTTGACTCACACAAAAACTCTATGGAATATTATATTATTAATTCACTATGGTTTTTAAAATTTTAACACCAGCAAGGATGAAGAAAAAGATATTGATATAAACTACACTAATTTATTAAATTCTGTATTTGAAGAAGAACTGTGACACATAGGAATACTATGCATTAAAATCTGAAAAAAATAAAATATTTGACTAATCATGGATTGAAAATATAGCCTACAATGCCTCCATTACTAACTCCTATTAGTACTAGTGAAGCTGATAGAGGAAATTAGCCATGAACTTATTCATTTGGTAAAGAATGAGAGCAAAACTCTATAGAGATAATAGTGGCTCCACAACAGGAACACCGGAAAACACAAACTAATAAATGAAAACAATGAGTCAATAGTATAATCTTTATATAAAAACACTCTGTCACATGACCTGCACAATACTTTCAGTGCATATGAGCTACTTGGTTTCAAATACACAAATATAGCAAAACATATTTCTTCATTTTTTATGTTAACATTTTAATAACATTCAAAATCATCTTAAAATTTCACTAAAAACAAGATGATATTTACTGTTAGTTTCTTTTTTTAAATTTTTATTTTGAAAAGAATACAACCAAACAAAACAAAACAGAGTAAAGTCAATCAAAACAAAGCAATGAACATGGTACATGGCTTTTAAACAGGGTAAAAAGTAGCCGGTAAGACTACCATAATGCCTCTTGTTATCGGCAGTATACCTGCCCATACCATCAGGGATAAGCAAAATCAAACAAAATACAACAATCTAAAACAGTAGAAACAAAACAAAACATAACAAAATGAAACAAACAAAGCAGAACAATGTAAGCAATGCAGAATTTCAAGGTATTAGCAAAACAGCATTTGCTACCATAATATGTTATCTTCAGAATAGTTGCCTACACCTTCAGACATATTACAATCAAGCCACACAGAATAGAGTAAAATCAATCAAAACAAACAATGAAAGCCATACAGGGTTTCTAAACAAGATAATTGGACATCCTCAATGGCTGCAATTACATATTTTGTTATCTTTAAAATAACTGTCCATGCCATCAAGTATAATAAAATCAAACAAATCAGAATAAAATGAAACTAATCAGAACAATGAATACAATCTGAATTTCAAA
>RJWT010037440.1:0-13059 GCA_004365215.1 Cuniculus paca | reverse complement strand
ATAACATGCTTAGACTTCTATTTTTGGATTTTTTTCTTTTTAGACATTTTACCATGGAAGAGATGAATTTAGCTCCAACCCTTCTATCTTTTCACTAGTTATATAATATTCAATTTACTTATTTTTGTGCTTCTCCTGCCTCAGCCTCCTGAGTGGCTGGGGTTACAGGCATTTGCCACTATGCCTCACTCAGCATGTACATTACTATGTACAAGAGTCATGCCTGGTTACGTAGGATTATATTTCTTTGTACAGCTTTCTGTTTTTCTAGAGTTAATAATTGCCTGTCTTACACTTATATTCACTGGCCGTTTACACCTTCTCACCTGTCCAGCAGCTTCCTATGATTCATTTCACTAATTTCCCACATGACAGGTAGCTTACTGGACCCTTCCCCCAGCAGAGTCCCCATCCTAGAATCCCCCAGCAGGGACCCATGTGGCCGGGTTGCCCCTGGGTCTGTGGTGCGGTTGGCTCCCAGGGTTTGTCTTTGCTGTCACCCTGGCATTCCCTTTGCTGCTTTCCTGGGGACGCCCAGTTCCTAGAGGCCATGTCTTTATCTTGCTCCCTCACTTTGAGGGAGCAAATTCTCTGGTAGCTTCCTGAGAAGAAATGAATGGGTGGAGAATTGAGATTTTGCATTCCTAAAAATGCCTTCATTTCTCCCTTATGCTTGGATGGGTATAGCATTTTGGGATAGAAATAATTTTTCCTTAGGAGTGTGAGGTCTTTGCCTTCTTGTGTAGGCTCTAGCTTGACTACAGGGAAGTCACAAAACCTGATGGTTTAATCTTTGAATTGGTTACTTGGGTTTTTAATTTGGAAACATACCTTTCAATTCTGAGGGACTTCTCATATTTATTTGACAAGTTTTTTTTTTCTGTGTTCTTTCTTTCTGAAATTAAATGTTGGTCCTCCTGGATTTATACATATTATTACCATTTTTTTTGGTACTGGGGATAGAACTCAGGGATGCACTACCTCTGAGATTTACCCCTAGTCCTTTTTAATTTTTATTTAGAGGCAGGACCTCACCAAGTTACTCAGGCTGTTCTCAAACTTGCAATCCTCTTGCTTCGTCTCCTTGGTAGCTGGGATGAGAAACGTATGCCACCACGTGCAGCTATTATCTTCTTCTTTTACTTCTTTTGTATATCCTAGATATCCATTCCAAGCCCCTTCTGTCAGTTTTTGTTCCTACTGCTGTTCTGAGTTCCTAAGGGTGTAGATGTTGCTGTTATATATCCTCGTACTTCACATGTGCACTGCCTTGTCTTTCTGAAGAGACTGATGACAGTTTGTGTGATGTTTTCTTTTGATCTGGTCTGTCTGTTCTCACTTCCCAGTCTGTATTTTCTGGTTGCTTCCTATGCTGGAGACTGTCAGTGTGGATTGAGTGAGACAATATGGAGCTTCTTGGAGCAGGCGTAAGGCAGGGCTGTCCTTGGTGGGCTTTCTCAAATGATGAATGCGAGCCTGCTTTTGCATTGGTGGACCTGTAGGTGTCAGTAGCTGAAAGTCTTTTCCTCTCGGGCCACTCAGAATTCCTCATCCTCCTCTGTGGAGGCCCTGGTTTGGCTGTGCTTGTCTTAGGACCCGAGACTGGAAGGAGCCTGACAGCTTAACTTGTCCGGAAGCCTTTCATTTTTAATTTTCCTGCTTTCTGTTTGTGTCTCCAGCTGTGCAAATGCCTCTTGAGACTACCCCTCTTCGTCTTTGCAAGTGATGAGGAAGGAGAGCTGCTGCCTGAGCTGTGGGAAGCTCCCTGGCTGACAGTTGGCACAAGTGGCACTAGATGGCAGCTGTTTCAGCCCACTGCCGTCCACTTTCAGTCTGGTGCCTCGGGGCCTGAGTCTCTCTCAGAGTTCAGTGGCTTGAGTGCGCTTGTTTTTTCTGGGAGTCTTCATATCCCCACCCCTCACCCCAACTCTCAGCAAAGCTTGCGTTTGATGTCCTTCCTGTGGGCTGGGTCTAGTCAGTGACCACTTGTTACTTTCTGTGTTTCAGTGTTTCGTTGGTGCCTGTGGTCTGCCCTGTCCTTTCTGGCCTTATAGGCGTATGCTTCTAAAAACCTTTTTACTTGATTCTTGTAGGGTTCCTGGGTATTTTGAGGTTCTCTCATGCTGGGATTACAGGCATGTGCCACCACACCCAGGCACCTCTGGTGTATTCTTGTTCTCAGGATTACCTGTTGAATACTCAGGCCCCTATATTTTCATTTTATTCCCCTGCTGAATATATATAGTATGCAAACAGGACATTGCATACCTCATAAGTGTAATCTTGATGAATAATCACAAAGTGAGTTTACCCTTGTGCCCACCACCCAGGTAAGAAACAGAACCTTACCTTCACCCTAGGAGCTGCCGGTGCTCCCCTGGGGTTAGCTCCTTTCTGCCTCCCCAGACATAGGAAAGTTCTTGGCTTCTAAGGGCACAGAATGACTGTTTTTTAAACTCCGTGGGATGTATTATTTTTGGTCTGGTTCTTTTGTCCAATATTAAGTTTGTGAGAGTTTTCCACCATTATTGTTTTAGGAGTCTGAATAGTTTTCCTAGCTGTGGGGCATTCCATTGTGTGACTATTCCATAGTTTATTTTATCGTAACTGGACACTTGGGTTATTTCTAGTTGCTGCCTTTTGTGACCAGTGCTGCTGTGACCATCGTTGTGTGTATCTTTGGAGCTCAGGTACCATTCCTGTTGTGAGTCCCTAGAGATGGAGTGCTAGGGTTGCAGGGCACTTGAGGCTCCGGGTCAGCACACACAGCCAGGTCACCTCTTACATGGTCATACTACATGGTGGACCCTGAGTTTGTGGTGCATGGACTCCAGGGCTTCTGTGTCTTCATTGACCCTTAGAATTTTCGTTCTGGTCATTCTAATGAGAATGTCCTAGCATCACATTATGATTTCAGTTTCCATATTCAGTCTCTAAAGTACTTGACTCTAACATTTAATGATTTATGTATCTTTTCCCTTTTGAACTACTTTTTATTTTTTGTCTTTTTGAGACAGGGTCTCACTATGAAGTTGAGGCCAGACTTGAGCTCACTTTGTAGCCCAGGCTGGTCTCGAACTTGCAAAGATCCTCCTGCTTCAGTCTCCCAAGTGCTGTGATTACAGGTGTGCGCCATGACACCCAGCTTGAAGTACTCTTGAAAATATGTCCTGTGTGTGTTTTGAAAAGTGGAACCAGCCACTTAGTGCAACTCCCGCCTTCCATTCCGAGAATCATTTAAGCCTGTCTAGATACCTCCTATCAGCTCGAATGTCTTGGAATTAAGAGATTTATGTCTTAGAAGGCTCCTTGGAGCTCTCAGGTTAGACTTTTTTAAATTTATTATTCCAAACTATTTAGATTCACTACGGGCTATGATACTCCTTATCGCTCATTATCCTTATAAGTTTGGACCAACAGAGAATGATGTGCTCTGACCCCTTGGTGCTGTTGATAGGGCTCAGAGCCTTAAGCATGCTAGACAGGTGTGCTACCAGTGAGTTACATCCCCACCCCTTTTTAAAACTGTTTTGAGACAAGGTCTCATGAAGTTTCTCAGACTTGCCTGGAACTTGTAATTCTCCTGTCTCCACCTCCTGAGTTTCTGGGATTTCAAGGGTGGGCCACCCCATCCACTTTTAATTTCCTTTTAAAATTATGTTCATGTGTGAATTTTCAAGGGAGTTCTTTAAAGTGCTGATATTTTTTATTGCAGCTAAAATGTTTCTAAGAGGTAAGTTGCCTGAAGTCTCCAAGTGGTGTCCTGGGAGGAAATTCAGATCCCTGGCCTGGAATGAATCTTCTGCTCCTCTGGTTCCAGTCCCAGCCTGCAAAATCACCAAACCCCGAGAAACCTCTGAGAACAGTTTATGCAGCCCACTTTGAAGGAGACACTTGGCACTCAGATGCCAGTTGGTTAGTGTGTGCTGGCTTGCTTGGGTGTCACCTGACAGCTCCTGGTGCGGCCATTAGTGCTCCATGCATGGCTGCCTGGGCCCCGT
This sequence comes from Cuniculus paca, assembly GCA_004365215.1. Lineage (NCBI taxonomy): Eukaryota > Metazoa > Chordata > Mammalia > Rodentia > Cuniculidae > Cuniculus > Cuniculus paca. The sequence goes on along the minus strand of RJWT010037440.1, from coordinate 9,058 downwards.
GGTCTAGTGTGATGGGAGTGGGTATTTATTTATCTACAATGATGGAGGTTGAACCCACGACTCCACACATGCTAGACGAGCGCTCCGATACTGAGCTGTACCTCCAGCTCTGAGAATGGAAGCACTTCCTCAACATAGACATTTGGAAAGTCATATAAACCAGTTAATCACTAAGCTTGCAGACTAGGGCACTGTCACTGGCTGCAAGGTAAATGTGAGTTTGCCTTGGGGCTACTGTGAATCCACGTAGGGTGTGTGACTGTGCAGATAATGCAGTGCCCAAGCACATCTAGCTGGGCAGCGGATATGGGCCAATGTGCAACCTGACCCTCCATCCCTGTAAGTAACCTGTTGACAGTTTCGCTCGTAATTCTGGTGACCGTGGAAACCAACACTAATGAGTGCTGGAGCGAGCAGGTGGATGTTTGGTATGAAATAACCGCCTGACTTGAGTGCACTCGCACTCTGTAAAGGCCTTGCTAAGCTAAGCCACGCCCACATCTGGGCACCTGGCCTGTTCTTCCACAGTGATGTTTGTGGCATCTTCATCCTTCACACCAGCCTTAGAGAAGGCGGTCCTGTAGGTGTTATTTTTAAAGGTGCGCTGTGAGTCTCCTAGCAGCAGATCAGACATTGAGAAGTCCCATGGCTGACTTTGTAGGTCTGCTGAGTCCAGTGAAGAAGGAACACCCTACACTCCTGATCCTTGGGGCGATGCTCATGCTGAGGTAACTGATGCCTTTGCTGCAGCAGCAGGTCAAGGATATGAGCCTGAAAGGCAGTTTTGGGGTGACTTGAAAAGAGATGGAAGTCACGCTGTCCTCAGAACAGTTTGTCGAGGTAGGAGTGAAAAGTGACTCTCACTCCTGCACTTGAAACAGTGACCAAAGACCCGATTAATTTATGTGAGAAGGGACAGAGACCAGTGTGAGCAGTGTGGGCTCTGGAACCTGACTGCTTGACTGGTGATCTCCACATGTCAGTGTCATTGTGAGAAGAGTGAAGGTGCTGAGGGTATCACATAAGATCCTCAGACTCACCCAGAACAGGGCTCATGAAATGTGCTCACACTCAGTAAGTACTGTACTGATTGGGTGCCCACTCCATCAGCATAGAAATGGGTGCTGAGGAGACAGTGGTGACCATGTTAGGGATGATATCTGCCCCCTGACCCAGGGCCTAGCACACTGGTCACTAGGCATGAGTGAATAGAATGTGGATGCTGGTAGCCAGGTAGCGCTTCATATAGTTTGCACGTACGCTTTTTGAAAACAATTGTTTGAAGCTATATTTTAAAACAGACTTAAATTCAGTAAGAGAGAAGGCCCTGAAACCCAAGAAACAAAGTATCTCACCTAGGAATGTACCCAGAGAAATTCTGCCATGGCTGTCCTTGAGATGAAGAACTCCAAGAAGCATTCCCACAGCAAATGTTGCAGTAGTGAAGCTGGAAGAAAGGGAAGGCATATGCTGATACTGCTGACAAGGAGGGAGTAGATGATAAATAACCTCAGGAAAACCAGCAGGTTTATAAAGCAAATTTATGATTCAATAGTGAAACCAGAAAAGATGTAGAGTGATCTTAAGCAAGTTGTAAGTTATCAAAAGAGAATCTACTTGACTTTTCTGGAAATATCCTATGTAAGCAACATACAGTAATAATGAAATATTTCTTTCTTTTTGAGTCATCACATTAACAGGTTGTGCAGTAAATAATATTTATTTACATGTGACAAGGTACATACTATAAGTCCCCAGTGTATGAGTGAGTTCCATTCTGGGAGAATGTTTATAAGTCAGATTGATTTGCAAGTCTGACGAAGTGAGTTATACACTTTTGATACAAATATGCAATGTAAAGCTTAAAAAAACCAAACACACACACACACACACACACACACACACAATCCAGTAAGTCCCTGACTTTTCTACTGTACACTATCACACTGTACAGGAAACACACAGCAGCACAACTGTGACAATGCCTGGCAGACGTGTGAATGCTTCCATGATTTGTTTGTATCTATGAACGTTCACAACAGGAGGTCCATTCGTATCTGTGAGAGTTTGCAACAGAAGTGTTCATAAGTTGGAGGCTTACTATACTGTTTACTTGTTTGTTTATTTATTTAGTTATTCATTTTCATTGTACTGGGATTTGAACCCAGGGCCTTTGCATTGAACCAGATGCACAGCTTCCCTCCTTTTTTTGAGACAGTGTCTTTCTAAGTAACTAAACTGACGAGGCTGGGCTCCAATTTATGAACCTCCTGCTTCAGCCTCCTAGAGTGCTGTGATTACAGGTGTGTGACATTAATCATGGCCATACTGTTAAAATTAAGTTTTAGGCTTGACTTCTAGGTAGATCAGGTTTAAATAGTGTTACACAGTAGCATGTAAATATGGTAAATCTGGATAATAGCTGCAGCTAACAGGTCAGCAGGGTGGGAGTGGGGGTGGGGGAGAGGAAGGGAAGGGAGCATGGTCTCTGGGTTTCTCGTCATCCAGAGAAGCGTCAGGAGATGCTGCTTAGCCTGGATGGCTTCAGAACTGAGGTACAACACGGTTCTCAAGTGCTTTCTGTCAGTGGCCACAGTAAACATGTTAAGCTTTGCAGGCCACATACCTCAGTCACGCTTGCTCAACTCCAACCTGGTAGCACAGGAGCAGCCGCAGAAAGTCCATGAGTGTGGCTGTGTTCCAGAGAAACTTTATGAGCAAAAGCAAGCGCTGGCCAGGGATGGCCCGAGACTACAGTCTGCCAACTTGTGAAGAGGGTGGAGGTTACAATCAGAATCACTTAAAAGCAGAGATTAAACATGGCTTCTTGGGACACTTCAATTTTTTATTTTATACTCTTCTACACTGACTTAAAAAATATGTATTTTATGATATAAAGGTAGGGCTGGCAAACTTAAAAATGTAAGACACCAGTACAATTTGAATTTTAGATAAATAGTAATTTTGTAATATGGGACATATTTACACTACAAAATTATTTGTTCTTTGTCTGAAATAGAAGTTTAACTGAGTACCCTAGGTTTTATTTAACTGGCAGTTCCAAAGTGAGAAAGAATAAGTTCATTTTGTGCATATAACGTGATATAGTATTAAAAGCACTACTACAATTTGACTCAAGAAACCTTTAAAATTTCTGGTAGCTGTTTGTCACAAGCACTTGGAAGCCTGTTTCTGATTGAAAGTGCCCACCCAATGCCACCTTGGTGTCTCCTGGGCTTGCTCCCTTTCCTAGTGACCAGTTTTGGGAAGCGCAGACTTGAGTTAGCATTCTGCTGCTCTAGGGGAAGTACTGTATTTATTTCTAAGGAGTTAGTATTCCAACGAAAACATCACAAGCATTTAGCAAGCATGGATGCTATTGACCATACTGGCAGAAGAGATAGTGTTTAGACAGAGAAATCAGAGTGCAATTGCCAAAAAGGGCCTATTAAAAAACAAAGAAAGAAAGAAAGAAAGAAAGAAAGAAAGAAAGAAAGAAAGAAAGAAGAAAGGTGCGAGACATTTCTAAAACCACAACCTAATACTTGTGTGTTTCTCTTTTTTCCCTGTGTCTCTTTCTAGATTTATGAGCTGACTTTGCCTCACACGCAGCACCAAGACCACAACACGGTGACAGGCACCTTGGAGCTCTTGCAGCAGGTCTTCTGGATAGCCCCACCAGAGCTGCTAGATGCACTGACCACCAGAGGGGCCTGGTACAGCTCTCCACAGCTCAGGAGGAGGCCTGAGGTCAAAGCCTCAGCAGGAGCATCAGGAGCTTCTAGGTTTGTTCTCAGCAGCCAGCCGTGAGGTACACTCAAGACCCTCTTGCACTTTGGGGCTGTACTGTGCTGACAGCTGCCTGGCGCTCCTGCAGCAGCTCTTCTGCATGCCTCTGAAGGAGCCTAGCTCCTTGCCCAGGCTTACAGTGCAGGTTATAGGACAACCAAAGTTTAGAGAGTCAGGTGATTGGATGAGGTCTGTCATTTAAAGGCTGGCATCCTGACTCCTGACTGGTTCACTCCCCACTGGCATTTCAGGTATCACGAAGTGAAAACAAAATATGAGGGTATTTCCAGGATTTTCAGGTTAATTTGCCCTAGATGGGATCTTTAAGCCTTCATCTGGGTTTCAGAAATCTTTTCTGCTTTCCAGGTCCTGACTTTAAAACTCCTTCTATTTTCAGCCCTGGGAAACACCTTCCTGGCCTGGTCTCTGCTCTTCTTCACATTTGTGAGAGTTGAGCTCTGATTCCACAAGGGGCTACTCAGGCAGGTCAGTGGGACTTGGCTGACATGAGGTGCTCGTGGGAGTGGGGACTGATGGGAACCCCTGGAGCCCAGGCCCCAGAAATAGGCCTGGTGCATGGCAGGTTTGATGAGCCTCTGTGTTGACAACCTAGAGAGAATTTGACTGGTCTTATTGCTGCCTCGTGAACATGTTTGTCCGAACCATAAGCAGGAAATGTTAGTGTGCCTGGTTCACTCTCCTTTGCACTGAAGAAATTTTTTCCTCTGGGAATGTAAACCTTATAAGTATTCATCCCCAATGATTGTGTCCAATGAACATTTACATATGGTAGTTGATCAAATAATCTCAGGTCTCTAAAATTTTTAATTTGGCTTTTAAAAATATAATTTATTATTTGTAGCTCTTTTGACAGTTTAATTTTATTTTCAGAACAAAATATTTGAATGTTAAAGTAATTTTCACACTGAAATTAAAGAGTTGTACTCTTTAGACTTCCTATGGCAATGTGTCAACATTGTCCTTAGTTTTGAAGTTGCTTCAAGCTTTTTGAAGATATTCAAATTTCTTCTAGATTTTAACAGCTTGTTACCTTCCTTTTATCAGTCACTTTCTACGGCTTACAGCTGGAGAGGGTTCTTAAGTGTCCCATTCTTTCTAGAAAACAAAAAAGGAAAGGTGATTATTTCAAAGTTGAGCCTTGTGTTCAATCGAATTACTTTTTCTGTGTTTCTTTTATGCACTGGACTCTATATCTCTTCCCAGTTGAATAGGTCAATCTTGTTGGAAACTGGTAACTAGGTCTGAAGCTATATAGGGTGGTTTTAAAAATATTCCCGAATTGCCTTGCCATAAATCGCTAATGCTTGTCAGAGTTCAGACGTTTTCGGTGAAAGAACAGAAAAAATATTTTAACGTTATGGGCCACAGTCTCTTTTGCAACTTTTCAACTTGACCAAGTGGCTGGAAAGCAACTGTGGGCAGTTTGTCAACTGTCTGTGTTCTGGCAAAACTTCATTTACAGATACAGGTGGGCCCACGTCTGTGTCTGGGACTATGCTGTTATACTTCTTAAAGGTAACTTAACTTCCTAGTGAATTTTGTTTAGTGGTAGTCAGGAATGCTGTCAGGAATATTATTAAGTAGCTTCTTTTGTTAATTATTTTAATTTAGGCCTGCTTATCATTTTCAGCCATATTTAACTTTGTACATATCAAAGTGTTCTGATACAGTTAATTTATGTGTATTAAAGTGTTTCTGATATAATCGGATAGTTTTTGTATGTCATTACCTTGCATCACCAATTATTTTCCTTTCCATTATGAATTTCCATAAGAAAGAATTGCTGTTGTTTTTCTTTTGAAATCTTAAAAGACTAATCAGTTTTGATAAAATAATTTGAGTGTTTCAATGTTTGCAGTATGGAATGAGATCATAAAAGGGATAACATTGTTATCATCACTTAATCAGGCGAACATTTCCTGGAAGAACTTGAAATTAATGACATTTGCAAGCTGGATGTTGTACCATGCATCTGTAGCCCCAGCAGCTAAGGAGGCTGAGGCAAGAGGATCACTTGAGCCCAGAAACCTGAGACCAGTCTGGGCTACACAATGAAAACCCCATCTCAAAAAAACAAAGCAAAACATTTGGGCCATCGTAGTGTGGGATACTTAATTGATTTGAGATTTTAGAGAAACATTGAAACTTTTTAAAGGCCAGAAGAATCTTGGTAAAATTGATCTCTATGTTCTTAAGTTAGGAAAGAGTTTTGGACACATGGTGAAGTTACTGAGGTAACTCATTTGTTTCTTAGTCATTTTGTCTCCATGCAATGAAAAAAGACGAGTGCTTGAAATTGCTGAGAAGATTTGTTCCATCTTCTAGGACATAGGCTATTTTCTCAATCGCTTTTTAATTTTTTTGTTTTTTTTTTTCCATGTACAGCTATGGTTTTCAAACCTTTTTACTGTAGATGCAAAATCCTTTTTGTTTTCTTCAAGCAAAATGTGCCAGTGCAAAAGGTAAGTAAAAGCAGAGTTGTACTGGGTGAAGGCTTAGGGTGAGGGTGGCAGGTTGGCCTAGAGTCCCTTCTCTGATGGCAGTCCTGCTCCCATCCCTTCAAGGAACCTCTCCTGGGGGAATATACTGAAAAACACTGATTTGGAGGAGATAGGGACTACTTTCATTAAGACCCAAATTCACCACAAGATGTGGTGGTTCATGCCTGTAACCTCAGCTACTCAGGGGGCTGATACAGGAGGATCCCAAATAAACAGGGGCTGGTGATGTAGCTCAGCGCTCCTTAAGTTCAATCCTCTGGTGGAGGGAAAAAAAAAAAGATCCACCTTCACTGTTGTAGAATTTGATATGATTTCTCAAAATAAATCATTAGTTTTTTGTTTGTTTTGACATGGGATCTCATCAGCCTCAGCCTGCAGAATAGTTGGGATAATAGGCATGCGCCACTGTTTCCAGCTTTAATAAAAAGCACTGTTGTTCATTATTTAGTTGCTATGTTTATTTCACATAAATTTTGAGTTTTGTGAATTTCTCTTAAATAAAGTTTTTTGTGCCTTTAATGTCACAGCATGTAATTTTATGGAAGTTATTATAACTGTGGCTTATGTTAAAAGTTGGAGATTGCCAGTAACATTTAGGTAGTGTTATTTAAGGACAGTAATGTGTTACACAACTATAGTGACTGAGGTCAGTTAAATCATATTAAAACTTTTGGTTTCTTTTTTTCTTACGAATATAATTTTGAATATGAGCTATAAAATGTATTTTTAGAACTTTATGAATGAAATATCTCATTCTCTCAAACCATAATGCTAGAGTTCTGACTCTTAACAAGAATTTAGAAAATGAAAAGATAATGAAATAAAAGTGACTTTTATTTGAATTTTTTGTATAAATCCTGATGTGCCTATTGGATTCATGAACATCCCAAGATTAATAGAATTGGATCTTTCAAAATATACCATTTTAAAGTTGAATACTAGTATAAACTATTTAGCAGTAATGACAATCTAAATCAATAAATACTAATTAAATATTTTGTAGTACAGTTAGAGAATCATTGGTTTTAATTTTTCATATAGGTTTATTAATTTTAACAGTATTCTGAACATTTCTGTGTTCTTTAATATTCTAAAGGTACAAAAATATACATAATAAACTATATGACAGTAAATCAAATATCCTCATGATATTCAATTTAGAACGTACACTTATTTAAAGTTCTTACGTTAGCCAATTTAGGAACATTGCTGCATTATACTAGGGAAAATGCTCTTAAAACAAACAGCAGCCTCAGAAATGACTCCAAATCAAGGCCAGACATCAACAACTCGGCCTTCGCAGGTAGTTGTTGCTAGTGAGCAGCTGGTGTCGCTTTAGTTCGTGGTCTATTCTTCCCCTCTGTCCCCTGCCCTTCACCCAGCCGATAGCCCTGGCGAGGGGGAGTGAAGCGCAAACAGTGGGTAACTCAGCTGTTTTTAATCACGTGCACTTTGAAATATGTGTCTATGTGTTTTCCTCGGTTTCAGCTGTTTCGGTGTTGGGGGAAGGGGATGGTGGGTGGAGACGTCTCCTGAATGACGGGTTACAGTGACGGAAGGGCAGGAAGCACTGCTCATGGACAGTGTAACTTGGAAGACTGTTCTCTGTTTACAGGTAGGGATCTGATTACTCGTTAACTCATAGATGTTGAATATTGTCCGAAGACACTAATAACTAGATTAAATTTGGGTAGTTTTGGTTGTATGATACTATCCAAAAGAATATTTTTAGGTAAGTAAAAATAAGGCCATTATATTTGGGAAGGAATGTCTAGATAATACTAGTGGTAATTATTCATACTTTATCTTACAAAATAAAATTATATTTTTTTCCTTGTTAAAAAAATAAAAGAGTTAACACAACAGAAAATAATCCTGCCTGGGGCAGTATAGAGCTCAAAGTGCTCATGACTCAGTTGTCCTCAAGAGTGATCCCTACCCATACTTGATGGCCATCATTTTCAAGTGGCTTCTAGGAGTTGTTTTTAATTTTTTTATAGGAGTTTAAAAATGAAACTAGGAAAATCTGGTGCATATCTTTTCTGCAGGAAAATATGACTGGATTAGAGATCTTGAACAGGGTTTGGAAGAAGGCAAGTGGCTCCCCCAAAAGACCATAAATTTACTCTTTTTTGACACTGCCTGGGTAGAGCCCAGGAGTGTTGCTGCTTGCCCATCCTCGTGCCCCTTGCCAGGCTGCCGCTGAGTTACGCTGTATGCTGCTCTACGCATGGCTGGAATAGTTTGTTAGTCAGCAACATGTCCTACGAGGAGCCACATGTGATGGTCATCAAGAGGTTGCATGTAAACAAAGAAAGCATCTTCTTACTGCTACTTTCTGCTTTTAGAGAAAAAGCCAGTTTGTATGACACATCTGGGAACTACTTCAGAGACTTTTAAGGTCCAGTGGGCTTTCATTATAGTTATAAAAACATAAAGTTTCCATTTTAAATTTCAATCTCGTTACAGTAAACAGATCAAGCACAGGAAGAAATGGCACTGAGGAGGTTTGGGAGACAGTTTATTACACTGATGGCTGGACCAGGATTTCTCCTCAAAGAGTCAGGCTTCCAGGGCTTTTATGGGGAAGGCAAAGGGGAGGTACAAAGGCAGATTCAGTGCATTATGATTGGAAGGTTCAGGGGACATCTTTGGGTTGCTAAGGGAGCTTAAACATTTCAGGTTACATCATAAGGCCATGGGTTACATAGAGGAAGAAATAATCCTGTTACATTTTAAGTTATATT
>RJWT010037439.1:0-13061 GCA_004365215.1 Cuniculus paca | reverse complement strand
GAATAGGGTATGTATTAGTCAGCTTTCCTGTTGCTGGAACAAATCACCCCAGCACCCACAGATTACAGAAGGAGAGGCTTACGAGGCTCTGCTTCAGAGGGCTCCGTTGTGGTCAGCTGGCTCCCAGGCAGGGGCAGCATGGTAGATGGGCATGGGGAGCCAAAGCTGCTTAGCTCATGGTGCCTGGGGAGCGAGCAGCGCAGCAGAGCCAGATGGAGAGAAGCCAGGACCCAGGAACAGTTCTCAAGGCTGTGCACACCTCCGTGCACCACCCAGATCAAATGAGATGTGTGCTTTATTAAATTCCTAGCAGCTTCGAGCCCACCAGGTTGACAGTTCAGCTTAATGATCCTACAATGAAAGCAGCGTTGGTAAATACATGAAAATAAGAGACACGATTCCCTGTTGTATTTTCCCACAAATTATATAGTAGTCTAATAAATCAAATGAAATCGTTATGCTGTATTTCTCATGTTTTAATTGAAAACGCCATTGTCAGTGACACAATGAAACATCTACATTGGGTTACTCATACCAGCGCGGTACTAAGGGTGGTGGGTCCAAGCTATACAGTTTCATCGGGGCACACAGCAGTGTCTGAGGTGTGCCATCTGAGTGCCCTCCATGCAGAACTGTCCCATTCTCCTATGCACTCTGTCCTCCAGGGCGCCTCAGCCCCTCCGAGCCTCTGCTCTAGACTTCCAGTGCGTCTGTTCTTCCAGAGCCCAAGCCAGAGCTCAGCTCCTGCTGATGGCCTTCAGGGTTGACCATTGTAGTTTACATCCACTTGTGTCCTTCTCTCCCCACAACAAAAATCACATAGGGGATTTTCACGTGTGATCTTCCTGGATGGAGGAAGGGCATGTTTTCCAATAAGTGTTTTTGCCATATACAACACCTTTGAGTACGACTTAACAAGATCAACTACATTACTGCGTGACTGGAGACTGAGATTTGTTGAACTTTTGCGACTCTTTAAATCCTGTCATTTCCTGTGCCAGCTGCAATCAAGTACTGTTCTAGGGGAGGCTCTCCTGGCATGAGAATTAATCACATCATATTCAGTACTGCTTGTCACAATGTTGCAATTCGGAAAGCAGAAGTCAATACATGTAGAAAGTAGTGGTTATTAACACATACAAAGATCTGCCACTGAGGCATGTGACGTGATCTGGAACACACTAAAACACTGCGACTCCCAGAACCTTCCTTGTGGTTATTCCGTTTTCCTTTGCACAGGTTCTGTCCCTTCTGTTGGAGTTTTTTGGGTTCTGTATTTGGCATTCTCTTGGAAAAGTTGAGAGTTGAATTCTTAGTTTTTAAATTCTTAATTCTGATACGTAGGGAAAATTGAGTGGTATTGTAAGTGTTAGATATAAGCATATTGTAATTACAGTGTCAGTGCAGTGGAAAACAAATGAGACCAGGTTTTGAAAACCAGATCCTGGTTGCTTTTAATAATGTGTGCGAATCTGAGAGCTTTATATGTTTACAGTAAATATTACTTCTGTCTGTGTTCTACTCTCCCAGTTGTAATGATCACCGTCTTGGCAAACCCACCAAACTCTGCCAGTTGTTGGGCCTGACAAGGTCCTGCACACCGAGTGTGGCAGTGTGTGGGACACTCTGCTCCTTCCTGGCACCCTTCCTGGGCTCCGTGTTGGCCACCACCACAGGCTGGGTGAAGGCCGTTCTCATTCAGTTCTGGCTTCTATGCCTCTCCTTTGATTTTTGAAATGAAAAGATATTAATTCATTCTGAAAATAGGGAATAGTTTTTCAATAACCCCTGCCTACAGTCATTACTATTGTTAGTGATAAAATCATCACATGGTTGGAAAGATGCATCTTTCACCTCCTTTTTATTTAATTATTCAGCAATTGTCACATGCACACAGTAGGTGCTTTGGTGGTGGGTAAATCCATTAAGAGAACTGCTTGATTATTCAAAGCTGGTTTGTCAATCAACTGCTTTTCCTGGACTAGGAGTCTTACAGAGTTAAGATCATGGTTCAGTTGAGATCCTATTAGATTTTTCTCTGCAAGGTTATGAGCAAATCTTCACTATGAAGACTACACTCATTTTAAATCTGGAATTTAGTGTCAAAACATTACTGAATAAGTAAAACTGATGTGGACATAGTAACTTTGCAGATTTGTCCTTTTCCTGGGGACTCACAGCCCGATGAGCTGTATCCATGTCAGGCAAATGTTCCTGCACTTGGTGTCCGTGGGATGTGCAGCAGGAGCCCAGGGATATAGTAACTTGCAGTGGAAGAGTCTCTGACATAACATGGCTCAGGACTTGCCTATAACTATAGTCTCTTGAATACTGTAAATGTCTCAATGTATAATACCTAGTACAATGTCGTACTATGTAAATATTTGCTATTTTACATTGTTCAGGGAATAATGCCAAGAAAAAAATTGTATGTGTAGTTAGTACAGACCCAGGTTCTTTGAGTGTATTTCATCACCCATGGTGGAATCTGCCAACAGAGCTAGGGGTGGGGATCACTGGGACACGCTGAGGTCTTCACTTCACCAACCTGAGTGGTGGTGGCCAGTGTAGCTCCATGCAACGAGGTCACTGTTCGGAGCACTGCAGATCTCCTCTGGCACCCATTGATTCCAAGCTCAGGACATACATGATACAATCTATACCAATTTAATAAGAAAAAGTATAAAAACTGAACATATCTCACCTTATTTCCCCCTGCTTTAGGACTTTGTCAACATAATATTGCATATAAAGGAAACATATTAGTTGTCAAACATTTGGAAAAATAATTAACTGTTCTGTGGAAATCACTGAACTACAGGAAGTAGCAATGTTGTAGCAATAGCAATTTTTTCTAAAAATCCTGCATGTACACGTATTTCCCCAAGGTGTCCTCATGCTGTGAACCAGAATCCTGTCTCCTCTCCTCTTCTCTCTGCTCTTTTCCACTCCTCTTGTCTCCTCTTTTCTCTTCTTCAAGGCCTATAAATCCTTTCTCTTTCAAAGGAGGTAGTGGCTGGAGCAGGTGGTGAGTGAAAATGTTTCATCTTTTCTCAGACACACACACACACACACACACACACACACACTGATGTATTATTTTTATGTTTTCATTTTAGTAAGAGCAAAATTGAAATGCCTCCTAAAATGTTTTGCATGGTTCAAAAGATTTAATAATAGCTTCAGTTTTCAGATAAGTATATTTTAAAGTGAATAAAGCAAAGCTTTTTAGATTAATCAATTTAACATGCACTCTAAATCTTGTTTTATCTCATTTTATGCTTAACAAGCTTCTTGGAGAAAGGGGAGATTAAGGATGTTTCACCATGGAGGTGTGTTTTAGGTGAATGTGTTACTAGATATGTAATAATGTAAATATCTAAACCATAAGTATCAGCAAAAACTATTGGCATCCATTTTTTTCTTTTTAATTTGAAATTTGACTCAAGTTTTGAAAATATTTTTCCTGCTCTATGCTAAATACTAAATATTTAAAAAATTTATTCGTAACCATAAAGTGAAAAATGCATATATTCATTTTTAAGATTTAGTTTCTCTACTAAAAAGAGATATGTTCTCATTGGAATAAGGAACTAAAAATTCAACCTCAACAGAACAGTGACTTTAAATAATAGTGTCACAAAACATAAAAATACAAATTAACTTGGGATGACACTTGAAAATATAGCACCATTAACTTTTATCTTTATTATCAATGGTTTATTAGGTCTCACTGTTTTGTTAAGCAATGAACCATGATGACTTTGGAAGCTACTGGACAGCCTTTTGAAGATTTCTAGGCAACATGCAAAATGTCAGCACATGTTTGGTGGAATATGAGAGTGTAGATTTTTAACTAGCCACAGTGCTAATTAAACTGCGATGTGGTGCACTTTAATTGTGTGGCTTGATTGATTTAATAAGGTGAGCATCTGTTGCTTTCCCTAGACTTAGTATTAAGACCCTACATATCGAGGTCTTATTACAGTTCATGCTGGTTGTGAGAAGCAAATACCATTAGAAATGTCAGCGCAGAAAGCATATGCTGCAGTCCTACCAGAACTCCCACGTGTCTGCCTTCGTCCCACTCATCATAAAATACACAGGGAAAGAGGCATCAGCAGGGACTTCGAGCACATGTTCCGTGGAGCAGCAGACCTTCTGGAGGATTCCCAGAGCTTTTGGAGTCTTCTGTGAGCTCGTAGCCTTCCCTGTAGGATGATGTGCGATCAAGCTGCAGCTAAAAGGCTGCTTTCAACCTGTGCCATCCACGGTATGAACTCCTTGTCAAGCCTACTTTATTTCAAAAATGATATTCCAGATTGGGGCAATTAAAATGGACCTGATTATTTTGGACATCACACCATTGAAATTTGGCCTGAAGTAATGAAACGATCGTGTTCTCACTGCCCTCATTTCCATGTCCAATTCCCATTTTGATAATTTCAAAATTCTTTTCAGGTTCCATAGCTCCAGTTGGATGCTTCGATCTCCTTTTTCTCTCTTCCTTGTTTTCCTATGATCCCTGCAGACCCCAACACCACTTCCTGTGCACCTCTGTGTGAGAGACCCCGGCATCTCCCGCCTGGGTCAAATGCATCCTGTGCTTTGGTGTCACCCGCTGTGTACTGAGCCTGTCTTGCTGGCTTGCTCTGCAACCCAGGAGGGTCTGATGAGAGACAGCTCCTGGCCTCACTGTCGTGCCGCAGTCGCCTGCACAAAGTGGGAAGCGGTCCCGAAGCACCGCTTACCCTGCCCTGCTAGTTCCTAGGGTGTGCAGTTAGGGCACACGATGGTGCTGACTGTGCCTCCATCTTCCTGCAAGAGAACTTAGTGCGACAAGTTGGTTCGAACTGAATAGAAATGAACATAGGCATTGAAAAATTTTAAAAGATCCACAATTTAATGAATTGCTACATTCAAAACCATAGATTTTTTTAAGCAGATATTTTCCAGAAACCTGGGATGGATAAAGTAAGGCAAACATTGAAATTAGAGCAAAAATAAATAAATAAATAAAACCAAAACACAAAGCACAAAACAAAAAAACAGAGAGAGAGGAAGGCTTCTTTCCTAAGTTATTCCTACTTCATACATCATTTATTTAGAACTCAAAATACAGAATATTACCAAGGCCTAACAAAATGTCTTTTAACCTCTCAACATTGTTAAATTGTTAGTGTCCTTTCAGCTAAATGCAGGTGGCCGATGCTTTGAAAATTGCAGAAAATATTTGGCTAAAATCACCTGTGGTAAACCTTCGTATACACTCAGGCTTTAATTATATCTAAGGGAAGATGGCAAATACTAGGAATTCCAGCAGTGTGCTTCAGTTAGTTTTCCCTATGATAAATGGCCTGATGACTAGTCAATATCTTTACATAATAAAATATTGTATAAGACAACTTTTTGGATGTATTTTAGGTTTTTAAAAATGCTAACAAGAACTAAAACAATTATAATCACCGCAACTTAGTTTTGTGCAAAATGTTTGAGGTTTCACAAATAGAATAAAACCTAGCTTAACTCTTAAAAATACTTATTGCTTGGTTTTCTTATTGCAAATCCAATGAGCATGTGGCCCCTGGCTGGACTTGTCACCTGTGAGGCAGAGCCCCTGTCCCCACAAGGTCAGAGCTCCACAGAAGTAACTGCTCCTGCAGATGTCTTGAGGACCCATGACCATGGTCCCTCCAGGACAGAAGCACCCTGAGTAGAGGTCAGTTCCTCTCAGTGACAAGTTCTTCATAAACCAGTGTAAAAAGAAACCTTGCCCTCATGGTCAAATAGTTTTTAAAAATTTCATACACAATTTCATTTTAAGTTTAAAACTGTTAAATTTTGAAGTTTTTTAAACATTGAAACTTAAAACATTTAAATACAAGAAAGCACTTAACACACATGGAAATTATAAATTGCTTATACGAATATTGTCAGCCACCTGTATCCTTGGGTTCCCCATTTATGGAATCAGTCATCTGCAGATAGAAAATGTTAAACAAATACACATCTGTTCTGAACATGCATGGATATTTTTATTGCCACTGCTCTGTATATATTCAACATAGCATCCGTGGGCATCGTCACACTTTGTGTTGGATGTCACAGTAACCTAGTGATGGTGTAAAGCACAGGCAGGATGTGCGAAGCTCACGTGCACTCACTTGACACTGTCTCTCGGACGTTCATGGATTTTGGTATCCACAGTAGTCCTGGGACCAATCCCCAGGATGCAGCGGCACCGTGCCATCCACCCAGACATTTTTCCTTTGAAGAAAAACACAGTGTGCTCCTAGGTTCTCTTCTACCTCGTAACATAAGAGCACCGCAGAGGAACAGGCAGGTGACTGTTGCCCTCCGATGTGCACTGACTTTAGCTTTGGACCCTTGGGTTACAGGCTGACACCTGAGCAGAAGGTTATCCCATCGCCCTGGCCTTCTGGCCCATGTCCCAAGTAGAAAGTGGAAATCATGTGGCAGCCCTGTGGTTGGAGATTTGAATTGAAAACTGCATCCACTCTTAAAAAGAATGTGTGCATTTTTATACCCAGAAGATGATGTTTGTTATAATATTTGTTTCCGTAAGGAGAATTTTACGCGTGGAAATCATGCTGAACATGGACAGAATCCTTCCTTATGGGTGAGGCGAACCCTGCCTCAACCCTCACTATCCAGGGTGTGCTCACTTGACCAGTCAGTGAGTCCATGAGACAGAAACCGTGAGAGTACTTGCCCGACGGGGGGCTCACCCCTCCCCTGAATCTTTCTTGCCTGTGTCATTGTCCTTCTTGGTAGTTTCTCAAATCTGCATTTAATAGGTATGAATGCTAGTGGTCTCAAGATTCACAGGGAAACTGAAAATCTATACAACTTAGCAAAGCATGTAATGGATTGCGTTAGCACACATAATCACCGTGTTCATTTTATTGGAGGATGATAAAAATTCAGGGTTCATGGAAAGGGAGATTGCTTTGAAGGATGACGGACAGCTCCGTGACATTTCCGTTCACCCTTCCGATGAGCAGGCAAGAGTGGGTTCAACAGGCTTAGCGTTATCAGGGACAGCCAGAGAGCAGCCAGTCAGCGGGAGACTGCAGGAGGGGGGCAAGCGAGAGCTCCTATGACTCTGTGGAGTTTCAAACAGGTTTGATTTTGGCAAAATGAAGAAAAATCCAACAAGATGTAAAATAGATATTGTGAAATGGGAAGAAAATGTTCAAATGGGAAGGGAACTGGGGAGGGGAGGGGACAGAAGAAAGGCAAAAGGAAAAAAAACCAAAGGAAAAATGGGAACACAGCTTTTATAAATAAGGTGAGGAAGAGGGGTTGAAGGGAGAGGGGGAGAATGAGAGAAAAGAAGAACAACATCACGTACAGGGACAAATTCCCTATGATAAATGTGGTCATTATGTTATCTGAAATGTACCAATAAAATTAATTTTAAAAATATCAAGTACGAAAACAAAACCCCATAGAACTAGAACAGGTTGTCCAGTTGGACAGGAGTAAAAAATTTTTTGGTGTGCTACTGTACATTGGGTAAACTTTAGATAATAATGTACTGTGCATTTCAGAAAGCTAGTAAAGAAGATTTTGGATATTTTACCATAAAAATAAATGTTTGGGAATATAGATAGTTCAATCTGACTTGAATGCCGCACACAGCACACAAGTACTGAAATATCACAAGTAACCCATGACTGTGTATACTGTACATACCAGATAAAAATAAATTTACTTTGATAATACTAAAAGATAAAAAGATATCTGAAGATATTTGATAATGTTCAAGGATAGCACCCTTCAGCCCATTTTGATTGCCACTGCTATTCCTATCATTTCCTGTTCCGTCCTTTTTCCAGCAGCCCCAGTGCTGGGCGAGGGCATTTCACATGGAGTGAGCAGTGCAGAGTCTGTGCAGCCTACAGCAGGCATGCAGGTGGCCAGCAGATCCAGCTCTGTCTAACTGCACTTCTATTTTCACAGAGGAGCTAATGAGCTCAAAAGCTCTCGTTTCCTATAAAGTCAGAACTGAGTGTGCGACGACCAGTAGCCACTATGATTTTCTCCAAACCTTCAGAAAAGGAAGAAATCCTTTGTTTGCAAGTCAACCCTGGGAGTTAGGTGACAAGAGCAGCATGGAACAGGTCTGTGGGTCTTGAGGCATCGTCATCCTCACATCTAGGTCATGATCAGGTCGCTTCGTTCCTGTGGACCATCCTGGTTATCTTTTCAGCCTTACCAAATTAACATTGTTCTCCAGTTCTTTTCTCAGGTCTTAATTGAAATGTAAATTTCCAATGGGCAACTAAATCTGCAGATAGTTCATTTACCTTCCTTTGCACTTCTATTATAATTTTCTAAATAGCAAGCCTCCACCAATACACGGGGCTGTTTTTAGAAAAATTGGATGCTGTAATTGTTCAGCAATCATTAAAGGTAATATTTTAAGTCCAATTTTCCACACTAAAATCATGTTAAATAAATTAAAAATAAATTAGCAGGTACAGAGGGAAAGAGCATGAAAAAAGAAGTAAGATGCATTATTTCCACACCCCTGCTGCCCAGGAGGAATGTGGTCATTGTGTACTGCAAACATGGACTCATACAAATGAAAATTAAAAAGGAAGAAAAATGTTGACAATGAGACCTAAGTTTTGGAGGTATAATTTACGTATCATATTATAGAAGTGCTTATACCTGCATAATTATTTTAAACTTTCTTTTGTTTTTGAAAGCTGCGTTGCTACTCATCGTTTAGAAACACCCTGACTGGTGTGCATTTGTACACACATATGCATGCACACATAAGTGTAACTCTGAGCTGCTGAGGTTCTTGCTCTGGCCTCCCTCTTAATTCCACTTGGTGAACTAGTACAAAAGCTTAACGCTTATATATCAGAGAGTGATGAAAATAAAGGCCCTAATAAAATACTGCTTCCCAACTTCTTAATAACTCATATCTTATTGACAATGATTTCCACTACCCTCAAACAACTACAAACAATAAAAACTGAAAGATAATGAAAGCAAATGCTAAATTCCCTGATTAAAAAAAACAAGTAAAACAAAGCAGAAAGTACTTCAACAGATATTGATTAGATTTGACTTTAATTGCATTTTTATATGTGTTGTACATAAAATTATAGGTTCATTAATTCTGTCTAACAGTTTTCATTTTATAAAATTGCAGGCCTCAAATATGTGATGAAATTAGAAATCAATATAGAATAAATGTCAGGTAGTAAATTAGAAGAAAACTTCACTTGCTTTTAATAAAAAAACCAGAAAACGGCACAAATTGTAATCAATATAGTAGAAACTAATTCGTATCGCTTTACTCAACAAATATTTATATCATCATAGCTACTTGGAAAACAGCAAAAAAGAAATTAGAAAGCACTTTGCACTCTGATGGAGCTGCATTCTACTCAGGACTCCAAGGACGAAATAAGTAAGAAGTAAGTAATAAACAAATAGTGCCGTCAGGGAGCAGGACGAATAGGAGCAGGGAGGGACTGGTAGGCAGAGGGCACAGGGGTGACTGTTTTAGTGCTAAAACATAAAGACAGAAATCAATCAATGCACAAAATTAATATTTAAAGTGGCAAGAACAGAATAAAGCTTAAGACATAATTCTCACACTTACATGCACACAATACATACAATCAATCTAATTTGGATGGGCCAGGAATTGGGTGTTTGGGGTCAGAGATAATAGGGAAGGTTTTTCCTCTATTTCCTCTGTGTCTCTTAAAGCTTGTAGATTGTGTGAATGATACACATTTCCAAAATAAAATGACACTAACAGTAAATACGCCCAAATACTTTCTGTGTCTTGCTACCATCTTCTAAACATAGTCTCTTGAAGTGTACTAAAGATAGAGGTGCAGTGTATGCGTCCTTGTCATGTTTTCAGACAGCACACACCTATGGACCTTTTACCCCTGGGTCTTTCTAATCAGAATGGCATGGCAGGTAGCAGATGAGCATTTAGGGTCTCCACTGTGGGACTTTCCTCTTGGGTGAGCACAGTTCGAGCTGGAGCATGTTCCCGGTAGCCTTCTGCATCTGTTGCTTTGTAACAAATACCACCCCCCATGCCAAATAGTAACTGAACCCACATCTGTCACCTCCCAGGTCTCTGGTCAGTACCAGAAGGAGGCTTAACCCTGAGGCTCAGCTCCAGACATCCTGAAAGGCAGCAGTCCAATGCCAGTGGAGGTTACAGTCTTCTCCAGGGTCCACTTCCTACTTCTCATAGGTCTTTCCTTAGGGCTTCTCACAACAGTGGGAAGGCCTCATGAAGAAATAAGAAAGACCTCAAGTAAGACCTAAATTTACATCTAAGCAGCTAGAAAAGGAAGAATATGCCCAAAATAAACACATGAAGAGAATAGTAATGATTATAGAAGAAATAAATGATATACAGACTTCCATCAAAAGAAAAATAAACAATGTTAAAAGTTGGCTTTGTAAAGATTAACTAAGAGAGAACAGGAAAGAATCAAATGAAACTATGACTGAAAGAGGAAGCATTGTTACTGATATCGAAGAAATACAAAGGGTCCTAAGGGACTATATAAAAAATTATATGCCAATAAATTGGATGATCTAGAAGAAATGAATACATTACTAAAACACAGTTGACCAAGACCCAGCAGACCAATACGAATAGAGATTGAACCCATAAACAGCAATAACATCCAGAATCAGGCAGGTCCGGTGGTAATTTCTACAAAACATTTAAAGAAGAACCAACACCAGCCCTTTTAAAACTCTTCCGAACACCTGAAGTGGGAACACTTCCAAGCTCATTATGAGGCTCACATTACCCTCACAGACCAGCCAGATAAGAGCCCCGCCAGACAAAAAATTAAAAATTATTTTCTATGACCTTACCCATAGAAAACCCTCAATAGGCAAAAAGTTTTTAAAGCTTTTAGAAGAAATAGATTCAAAACAGTTGCAGGATACAACATCAAGCACAAATGTCAGCTTCATTTCCATACACTAATCAAGCATTAGTCAAAATTAACTCAGAAAAAAATCCATTTGCTGTAACACTAGAAATAATACCATACTTAGGAATGAGTGTAACCGAGATGAAAGATGAGTCCCTGGGAACTGGTGCACAGACGGAGGCCGTCCTGGCCTGGGAGTGGCGATGTCCCTCTGGGCAGAGGGGACCTACCATGTGCACTGTTGGAGGGGATCACATCAGTGGGGGCAAGTGGTCCAGTGACTGAGCTTGCGATTATCAGCACTCCGCTCGGGAGGTAAATGCCCACGCCCTCAGAGCGTCATTTGCAGAAACCTTTAATATTTTGCAAACCTGCCTGGTTTCTTAGCAAACGTACCCCACAGTCTAGGAAGGAGGGAGGAAAGGCAATGCGTTTTCGTAGTAACACCGAATCCGAAAGAGGGTGGAGGTGCACGGCGTTGCCGGTGGAATGAGGCTGGGGTCCACGGCTTCAGGGCAGGCACACTTCCAGGTGCGTCTGGGTGTTCGAGGACACGGGGTCTTGGTCTTGGGGTCCTGGTCTGGTCCCTGTCCCCTTCCTCTCTGCCACTACTCCCTGCCCTGCCTCCCAGCCACTGTGAACTGAGCAGCTCTGCCAGGACCTTTCCCCTGGAAACAGCCGACCGAGGACGGGATCACCTTAAATTGTGACCCAAATTAAACCCCTCTCCCTTTGCACTGTGTGTGTCTCAGAGATGAGGAAACTACTACATTACCTCAAAAAAATAAAAACTTAATAAGAGAAGGGACAGCTTTTCTTGCGGATCACTCCTGTTCTCAGTGAGGCTCGCTCTGTGGCAGGCTTTGTGTTTGATGTGTGGCCTTCCTGCCCACCGTTAGTAGCTGAAAACTCTCCCTGCTCCTTCTCTCCCCATGCTCACACCCAGGAAACAACTGCCCCCTTCTCCTGTCCCTGTGGTAACTGCAGCGGGAGCCCTGCTGAGCACGGGGAGCATCAGGACAGGGCTAACCAGACTTCTGCTACTAGCCCTGTTGAAGTTCACTGTGGTTATTTCAGACACAATTAGACACTGACCGTTCCAGCCCAGGCAGACGCCTCAGTGGGATTTAGCTCCCACTGGTAGGCAATTCGGAGGAAGCTAGTCTTTATTTACAAGTAAATGGCATGATTACGTAGGGTGTCACTTTTTAGAAAAATAGTTTCAGAAACTGCACGGCATTTTACACAGGAAGCCTGCCAAGCAGCGCGTGCGGTTTTTGGCAGCATCAGGGAGCCGCAGCGCCATCGCCGTAATGTCATCTTCGGGTTTTTGAATTCACGGAGTGCTTCGTGTTCTTTTCACTGGAATTGACTGGCATGTTACCTCGTGTGGCAGAACCACTGAGTCCGAGAACCTCCCGAGGAGACACTTCGAAAAGCAAAGCGTTGCACGGCTCATTTGTCTTCTGTCTACAGCGACGTTTCCACACTAACGAGTCGCATTAATCTCGGGAACATCATCGAGACGCTTCTAACGCACTTACCTGAAATCCAGAGCAGCGTATCTGCCTCACGTAACTCAGACGACTCGTGCAGTATATTTCGCTTTTATTTTATTTATTTTTTTTCTATTTTAAGGAGAATAAAACAAAACATAACAAAGCAGATCAGAACAGAACAATGCAAGCAATACACGACTTCAAAACAAGACAACACGAAATCAACAGCGGTTACCATACTGTCTCTTGTTTTCTTTGAAAGGGTTGTTCATACCTTCACACACAATAAATTCAAGCAAAACAAAATAGTATAAAACCAATCAAAAGAATGAAAGCATTACAGGCCTTCAAAACCAGAGAATAGGAAATCAACAATGGCTACTATAATGTAATGAAGTCTACTTAGAGGGATGTTTAAAATATTAACCCTTGAAACGTACAATAGGAGATGATAATAAAACTGATGTTAAAGTTTTAGGTGTAGACTCAAAGAAAATTAAGAAAGTTCCTAAAATATCCTTCTGAGAACATTAATGTTCAACCTATAAATTAGAACAGAGGTAGAGTTCCATGTAATTCGTAATTTTAATGTTATTGG
>RJWT010037438.1:0-12952 GCA_004365215.1 Cuniculus paca | reverse complement strand
AAATTAATAAATGTATCCCCCAAATCTCCTTGGCTTACTACAACAAAAGTTATTCCCTCTCATAGAGAACTGGATATTCTAGGGTTTTCCATGATCATGGTGACTCCATCATCCAGATTATTTCCATCTTGCAGGTCTGTGAAGTCCAAAACAGTTCTCTTTGTTTAATAAGACAGAGGAGGATAGAGCCAGGGGTTCAGACACAAGACCTTAAATGGTTCATCCCAGAAGTGATATGTGCCACTTCCACTTAGAGCTCATTGGCTAGACCTAGTCATATACCCCACTTAACTACAAGGGTCTGGGAAATGTGAAAGAGCACATGGATATGTAGTGAAGAGCAAATATTTTCACTATAATGACATCTATAACCATTTTTGCTCTTCCAATTCTTTATCTGCAACACTTTCTTCAAGGGCAACTTTGTCCATCTCTACTCACAAACGTTAGCATTTCTCATGATTCTGTCCCTCCATTCTCTTGTGCTCTTCCTCCACATCCTTTCGCAATGAGATCACACCCACACTCATATATTTTTTATATTACTTCCAACCCATAGTGTGCATGATAGAGATATAAGCCTAAATGATAATAATCCATCTAAAAGTAGTCTGCTAGGTATCTCTTCCAAGAACTCACAGCATCAATAATCTCCTTCTTCCCTCTCAAAATGAACCTGTTTTATTGTACTTACAATTTCTGGATCCAAACTGTCACCAGAATCAGAAACAACGAACTCCTACTTGATACTTTCCTCCACAACAATTCTTTCAACCAACCAATGAAGCATCAAGCCCAGTAAATCCTCTATGGATGTTTCTAGATTCATTCCCTTCTCTCCATTCCTATTGCTATTTCATTCTCCTTCAGGCCTTCACTATTTTCATCTTAATTTCTGTGTTAACCAGCTCACTCATCTCTCTGTCTTGTTATCACTTTCTGACTATTCATTCCTTAAAACATTTGAAAAATCCACTGAATAGCTACTAAGCCTCCCAGTCAGTATGCCATACACTAGGCGTGCAAAACTGAAAGGTACAACTCTGCCCCCAAGGTATTCACAACGTAGTGTGGACAGAAAAGTAAACCACTGTAATATAGACAAGTGAAAAGAAACATTTATAAAAGGAAAACTCAGTTATACATTTCACCAGCTTTAAATTCTTCCATGGTTCCCCAGAATTTTCACATGAATTTCAAACTTATCAAATGAGAACTGAAGCCATTTTGGTCTTTGAGAGCCTCTTCTCCTGTCTCAGTTCCCCTGCAGTCTCATGCCTCTGCCTCTCCACAGGGCTTCCTCACACATTTTCCTAATTCCTCTTCATCATCTAAAGCTCATAGCAAGGAACACGTCTTTACAGAAGCCTTTCCTAACCTGCAGCGTCTTCTAAGATTACTGCAGCCACGGTTTTATTACTGTATTCTAATAGGCTCTCATCCTGGGGGAGGAGCAGCATCTCAATCCCTTTGGAATCCCCAGAATTGCACTTGGAACATCATGGAGTTGAATGTTTAACCATTTCATCCTCTGATCTCAAATCCCACAGCACAGGCAAACACTCTGAGTGGTGACTCTTTGCCTGGACTTTGAACTATCTCTGTGTCCTTGTCCTCCAGCCTTTATAAATTAGTGATTTCTATTATTTAATCATACTCTGACTCACAGCTGCCCAAACCCTGAACACTATGTTTTATTTCCTCAAGCTTGTTTGTACCCGCATCCTGCCTGTCATGCCACAATGTTATAGAATAATGCTCCTTTTTCCTGCCTCTACCCAGCATTCCTTCTCTGTTCCACTGAAGGGTGGATAAGTGGGGGTGGGGTGGAAAGAGACACAAAGAGTGGCAGAGAGAAGGAGAAACACAGAGTCATACTGGCTGAAGCAAAAAAAGGGACATTGTGAGATTATGAACTAAAAATTCCACACTTGTTCAGCCTCAGCCCAGATACAACACTCAACCACTTCACCAGAATGCACAAGCTAATCACACATTCTAAACACTTCATTAATTTAGTATATTTTGTGGAGGATCTGTGTATAGCCACAAAGGGTTACATCAAGCAACAGTCATTTTTCTGCTGTCACATGTTGTTGCCCTTCCATCCTCCATCTTCCTGCCCTCCCTCTCTCCTTCTCTCTTAGGACCAGCATAATTCTTCTCCTGGCACATGCAAAGAAGTTTAGTAGACATCTTGTCTTGATTAAAAAGGCCCTTGAGACTTCACCTTTCACCCTAGATGTCATTTCAAAGTATTTCTTCTAATCAAATAGAGAACTCTCCCTCAGAGGGCTCTGGTGATCAACATTTCTCCACCTCATTACTTTCAAGTTCTCACAGTTCTGCCATTTGGCTGTGGATAAAGCTTGTATCTCAGGCTCCAAACAAGAAGTGTTGACAATTTGCAGGGCACAGGGCTTATACACAGGAAATCATTCTTCACATGAGGAGCCCGTCTTCCCACTATTCATCCCAATGAGTCACCACAGTGCCCTGAACCATGCCCAACACCCATAATGAATATTTGTGGAACACCTGCGAATACAAAGTAGCTTCAGTGATTAATCAGCCTCTCTCATGAGACGGAAAAAGATGATACACAACACTCAGAGAAAGGCAGAGCCTAGGTGGCCCAGAGGCCTTGAAAGATATGGAAGAAAAGAGATCACTCTTTGGGTGGAAGTAGCTTGCTATTTCTAGACAAAGTGACCATTTCTCTCCATGAGGTGCCTTTGGTAACTATATTTTCCTTGTACTATGGTCCGAATATTGACATCCTACTCAAATTCACTGATTGAAATTTTAGCCTCAATACCATATTATTAAGAGTGAGGCTTCGCACTTCTGAATTGGAGTAGAGAGTAGAACCCTTCTAAAAGGGAGCTCGCGCATCTCTTCCTCCATGTGAATACATAGCAACAAGACACCATGAATGAAATGGAGCACCCTCACCAGACAATAAATCTTGCTGGTGCCTTTATCTTGGGCTTTGCAGCCTGCAGGAGATGTGAGCAATAAATTCCTGTTGTTTATAAATTACTTAAAGTAGTTTGTTATGGCAGCTTAAATAGACAAAGATAACTGTTTATTTCATTGTATTCTTTTTTGAAAATGTAAGTCTATGGCAAATTAAAATGTTCTGAACTGACCGTAACTCATTTGGCCACTCAGCAACTTCCTTGGGTATATATCAGTAGCATCTGGTGGTTGTAGGCAGGGGGTAGGTAGTATATATTCTCGACCTTACAACTTGGACACCAGACGAGGTCTTAAACCAAATTCTGCCAAAGCTACAGAAGTTTATTTGCCATTAGGTACAAAGACAGTCCTATAGGTGGTCCTTGGGGGTCCGGGGAAAATCCATCTCAGCCTCAGGCACTACAAGTAGCACAAGCATTGTAAAATGAGCATGAGGATACTGAGGAGGATGACAGGACCAGGCAGCCTTTTGCAGCCTTTGCTGGACCAAGGGAGTAAAAGACCTTGAATGCTGAAAGCATGACTGTGAACTTGTTGGATCCACATGTCTCACTCATGCCAGAGCAGTGCAGTTTCAGTCTTTCTAACTGACCACATATCTTGAACCATGACTAATCTTACCTATGAAAAATATCTCTAACATTTCTTAAACTAATTTAAAACCCCCATGTCAGATTTTGATAAAGGTATTCGAATTGTTGCATAGTCATCTTTGGGGCATTAATTTCTGAGAAGAGACTTTCTAAAGCTAACTAACCTGTCCTATGGCACATATTACAGTTTACTTGAACACATATACAGTACATCACAACATGTACTGAAAGTAAATGCAAATATAGGCAATGTGGCAGGCACACAAATTACAATCATTTCATGGTGGTGCAGGAGTGGTAGGAACTATGAGGAGAAAATAAAAATTTCTTTTATTTGTAATATAGCAGACCAGAGTGGCTCACACCTGTAATCTTGGCTACTCAAGAGGTTGAAGCAGAAGGATCATGAGTTTGAGGCCAGCCTAGGCAATTTAGCAATGCCTTGTCTCAAAATAAAAAACAATTTTAAAAGGGCTGAGGGTATAACTCAGTGGTAGAGTGTCCCTGGATTTGATTCCCAGCATGGGAGTAAAAATCCAAGTGGGAGAACCTCAGAAGGAAAGAGATAATGCATAGATAGGGCTGGAGTCTGGCAACTGATAATTTAGAACCTTACCCTGCTTAAACATGAGGTGACTTGCGTTTGGTTCCATGTGAGAAGCTGTTCTATCTTAGTGGGACTTGCAAAAAGTAATCCCAGTCCTACCTTTTATCACTCACCATTTTGGAAGGGGTGGTTTACTCTCTTGCTGTCAGCATAAATGTAAAAATTAGGAACACATCTGATTGCACCTGTAGTTACCCACTTATAGCCACAATTAGCTGTAAGCACCCTCTGAAAATGGCAAAAGCTGTGAAGCACGCCTGCAATTAAGTAATTGTGGGCATCATTAGTTGCACCGTTAGTCGCATGAGTAACTTTTATGGTCGCCATGGCTACCTCCTGATACAAAATTACCCACCCAACCAGGGAGCACTAGAGCTGAAACTGAACTCCCTCCCTTTCCAATTTTGTGAAAACGGTGGTTTTTTTTTTTTCTTTCAAGTTATTGCGTGCAAGTGAATAGGGTATATTTTCAAAAACAACCTCTTTGTGTAAAACCAAAAAGAAATTGTCACCTTGGGTCCTGTGTATTATCTGTTTATCATTTTATGTTTATTTATGTATTTATTTGTTGTCATTTGACATACAAAAAAGCAAAGCAAGCCTCTTTTTTCTGCAAGAAGAACTCACTTGTGGTATCTAGGTGACAATCTTTCATTTGTATATTTTGTCCAATAAAGAAGGTTTATTTCACACTATAGTTATCATTTCCTAATTTGAATATCTGCCACAAATTTTCAACTGGAGAGCTTTACTTCGTGCTAGAATTGAAATGTTTAGAACTTTTCCCAGAGGTCCTTAATCTGGAAGGGAAATAGACCCAAAGAATGCAGAAAACAGTTCCTGCGTAGAGAATGATGCTCTGTGGAAACATCATTGAGAAGCATTTTCTTAATGAATCATCAGCCTTAGAATGAAACATCTAAGAAATATATACTCTTCTAACCCCCAAGAAATATATATTCATATAATAGATCAGACGGGGCAGATATATAGATGCAGACTTTAATTTATATTATTTATACAGTATGTTCAAGGGCTCCATGAACAACAGGTTAATCATCCCTAAGCAGCATGTTACAGATAATATCCATCTCAGAGATGAGCAGCTAGGCTATCAGTCCCATTTAAGGGTTTATAAAGATGAAATAGACAGGTGATGAAATAGCTCATAGTCCATCATCTGTCTATTGGCCTTATTTGCCATTTAGAGAGAGGAAAGATATTATCAGATTTTTCTGACCCTAGAGTGTGTTTAGAATAGTTAGTGGCTGAGAAACAAAATTTTTAATTTTATTCAATTTTAAATTAAGTAGCCACAGGAGAATAACAGCTGCCATATTGTACAGTGCATCTCTAAAATACACACATGGTGATAGCCAGAAAAAGGGGCTAATGGTGGTTCCAAACATAACCAAAAGTGTAACAAACAGATGAAAATGTATTTGAATCCAAAATCACATGACACGATCTTGGCTTTGTTGCTTACTAGCTATGTATATGATTGTGTATAAAATATTTCTCTCTTAGGCCACGCAGTTGCCTCAAAAGAGATAAAACTAGTAGTAGTGTGGAGACAGCAGAGAAATCAGAGAGGATCACAGTGGACCGCTTTGTCTTCCTGTCGCCTGGGTAGGTTGTACTAAAGAGAACTGTTCAGGGGAAAATACTGAAGGACATGTGGGAGGAAAAATGTTCTAACACAAATTAGGACTCCCTTGGCTATAACTGGCAGAAAACCTAGCCTATACCACAGAGATATTGTGGGTTCATGTATTAAATTTTAAAACATAGAGCTAGTGCTTGTTCTGAACAAGTGGATTTGGGCTTCAATCACCCATCTAAATTGAGTTTTTCTCCAGTCTTTTGGCTCTGACTTCTATGCTGGTTTCAGTTATGGGCTCCAATTGGTAGCAACAGGGCCACAGCAGGCCAAGTCCCCACCCAGAAACTCTGAAGTTTTCCTTTAGGATAAGGAACAAGAGCCCCCAGCATGCATGCCATATAAACATCTGGAACTACCTCTGGAACTATGAGTCCTGCCTGAAGCCCAAAGTCCAAGTCAGGTCATTACATTGGTTCAGCCTAGCTCAAACCATAGGGACCAAGAATGAGGAAGAACTGTCTCCAACAGGGAAAGCAGAATAAGGTACTTCTAAGAAGAGGTGAATTAATACACTGCAGCAAAAATAACAAGTGTCTCTTCCAGTCCTGCTTCTGCCTTTGAAAGACAAGAGTTTTGACCTTTTGAGTAATCACAGTAGAAATGAATCCAATTCAATTAAATTCAGCTCATTTAAACAAACACACACTAAGACTACCTAGGACCCTTCCGCTTCTAACCAGATGTTTTAAGTACCCATGAAAACCTGTCTCATTTTGGACTAGTATTTGGCCTTCCCCTTCAAATATATATTGCTTATAAAACAGACCAGAATTAGTATTTTCCATTAGCTGGTTCTGAGATATTTGTATTCTTTAAGGATCATGCTAAAAATGGACAAAATGTTTTCACAGATTCAATTTCCATTTGACTGACTGACTTTTGAGTAGCAGGTCCCAAAGATTATTCATTCATTCTGATAATACTGCTTGGAACCCTAAACACATTCTGCTAGTTTGCTATCTTTACACCCACTATTCTAGATGGAAAGGAATTGGGCAATAGAGAAAATGTTGTTCATTCATTTAACAGTAATTATAACACTACTATACATCAGGAATGATGCTTGGTGTAGAAAGAGTCCATCAAGAATGCCATGTACTCCACAAGGGGGCTGTGGGGAGAAAAAACAATGAATCTTCTGTCAATCAGACCTAAGTTCAAATTCTGACTTTTCCAGTAATTATCACTGTGATTTGGAGACAAAGGCTTCATTTGGAAAATTTCTTTAGCTGGTAAAACTCTCTGATTCTGTGAAAGGTTAGAAACATTAGTATGACTAAGTTCTGCTGCCTGACCTTTGAGAACTATCCAGAAAGCAGAAAAACACGCCTTCACCCTTAGAATTCAGCACACATGCCCTCCTCTGGGATTTAAACTGAGAGGATCAAATTAAAGTAAGAGTCACAAAAGGAGGTTTTCATTAACTCTTAGAAGCTATTTTTCTTCTTGGGACCAGCTCAGTACAAAAGAATCCCCAGGAGCTTGCACACATCACGACTGCAGGGTGGACTTCAGAGAAAGAAGGGACTTGCAGATGAGCAGGAATTCACCAGCTGGAGGGGCTTAAAGAAGGACACTTAAGGTCTTTAAAAGGGAAGCTGATAGCAGTAGTGGTTTACCTGGGAGTGAAGAAGGAGTGGCTCCCCAGAAGTGAACACATCTTCCCCAGGGTGACTTTCCATATCTGCAGTTTCAACAGCTATGAGTTCCAGAATCCTGTGCCCAACTGCTCACCTAAAATCTCTACTGGAGGTCTCACTGACACCTCAAACTTGAAAGCTCAAGGAAAACTAATGATCTAAATCCAACCACACTCTCAATAGCCTGGTTTATCTCTAGTGCCTGCTCTTAATATGTGAAACCATTGTATTGATTGTGTAAGTCAGAAACCTAGCATTCCATGCACCAATGATTGTCCTTTCCTATCTGATTTTATCTCTCACATTGGGTCACTTTTCATTTCTTCTCCTGACCTCTCTGAACACATTGATTATGTCTCCTCTAGAATACTGCAACAACTTCCTACTGGTCTCCTTGTATATGTATCATGGGTTGTGTCCAGTTCTTTCTAGAAGTTCAGCTAGACTGATATTTTAAACATACTAATCTGATTACACTATTCCTCTGATAAAACCTTTTCAATGACTTTCAGTCTTTCTAACTTAAAGCAAAATACATGGGAACATACACCCACAATATAGTAGCTTTAATCAAATATTCCAACTTGTAAAATTCCAAAAAGAAGCTGAAAAAGAAACACATGGTAGCATACAGTATCTAACCTAGGTTGGGAGATCAGGGAAGGTTTCTAAGAGGAAGCAGAGATCTAAGAGTAAGGTTTAATTAGGTGAAGAAGTGAGAGAAAGAATGCACCATAGTTGTAGTAATATGTTTAAAGGGCTCTGTAACCAGAAGGAAGAGGCTGAAAATATGCCAGTGTGATCAAGCTCTACCTCTCTGCCTTCCATCTCTTTACTAATATCCTGTATTTGATGACACATTGTTATCAGAACTTGCCTTACCTCATTAAGCATGATTTTCCTTAGGTCTTAAATATATTTATAATGTCTTCCTTGAACAATTTGTCATCAAATTTGACATATGCACCAGCCTCTTAAGACAGATTAGTTTCTTTGTTTCTTTGTATATGGATTATACTTTGCTGTATGTCATTTATACATTTTAGGTAATATATTGTAAAATTCAGTATATTGATTCTCCACACTCCATCCCAGAACTTGTTTTTGTTGTTTGCTTATTCACTGGTCTAATGACTTGCCTAAATTATTTCAGCAAAGACTATTTCCATCCAAGCCTGAAACCACTGATGTTGTTCCTGGGTTGACATACAGATCCTTTGGCATCTGCAATCACTAGACAATAGTTTAGGTAGGGTTTTCTCTCTCTCTCTCTCTGTCTCTCTCTCTCTGGCTGTCTCTTTCTTTGTTGTAGTCAGGGTTTCCAAGAGGAAAGATTTAATACAGCACACATAATTTATAGAATTATTTTGTAATATTCACCCAAAGAGTCAAATTTAAAAGAGTGCAAGAGATCTGTCCACACATTAGAGACCCAAACAATCCAGTTGAGAGCCTAGACCCCATGGCAATATCCCACATGAATCCAGCTGAAGACCTAGAACCCATGGCAATGTCATTCACAAGTTCAACTGGAGGCCCAGAGCCCATGACAATGTCCCATGCAAGTCTGTATCAAGGATCTGCACTGGGAAGGTCCAAAGGTCAGTGGTGGAAGCTAGAAAGTCTGTGCCAGTGGGATGAAGGACCTGTGCCAGCAGGCCGAGGGATCTGCACTAGAGCCAGAAAGTGACACTCAAGGTAAGGACCAGAGCTCCCCTGAAAAGGACCACTGCATCCTCAGGCATACCAAGGACCTAAAAACAGCTGAGTCCATATGAGGAAAACCAGTGTGACAAGCTTCTCCAGGAGAACCAGCAACACATCATCCTCCCCTCCAGTTCCCTTTTTATGCTGTTGGCAACAATCTTCAGGCAGGCCATCCACACCCAGCACCATGTTGATTCAGTTCCACTGGGTATTGACCAATAGTTAATCCACCACATTTTTATTTTTTTGGCTCTGTTAAGTTGCCTGCCTTTGTTAAAAGTCCACTAATTGGAAGATGATTGCTTTATTTTTTTTTTCACAATGGCCTGGCACATAAATTGCTCCATAATCTAGTTCAATTGAATTTCATTCCCAGGGATAGTTGCTAAGCCCAGTCTTTAAGGTTTGTTCTTAACCCTTGTTATGGTTGGTGCATTGTGTCAACTTGAGAAGTTTAGAAATTTAACTAAGAGCCAACCTACCTTGGATTCACCTGATTATGGGTTGAAACATCCACAAACTGTGAGCTAAATAAACCTTTCCTTCTTTCATTTTGGGTGTCAGGTATTTTGTCCCAGCAACATGAGAAAAGAACCCCCAAAGGGTTCTTAGCTGTCTGTTTCCCTGGTTCTCTCTGGTAAACTAGCTTATCTATGGATTAACTTCTGGGCACAAGGAACTAGCAACTTTCTCTTACCTGTTTAGCACCAAAATTCCCATTATTTTGAGGAGAATTTTTGAACTTGTATTTCCTCATGCTCAGCTTCAAATAAAGTCAGTTTCTCTGTGGGGAACTTCAGAACCCTCTATTCTTATTGAATCCTTTCTCCAGGGCAAAATTTCTGAGGCACTCACTGCTCTGAAGTGGTTGTAGGGACAGTAGCCTTCTTCTTTTGAATGAACGTCCATACTTTATGTACAAGGTACAAGATAGGTATTATAGCTTCTGTCTAGATGTCCCCTGCCAAAGCCTCATGAAGTCATGGGGATAGGTTTCTAGAGTTTGTGATTGATTCAAGGTCCAATGCTAGGATTATGGGTATAAATGCTACACTCACCCTGAGGTGGGTCGACTACATACAATATAATGGACAGAAAGAGTCTTTTTCTCTCAAATCCTTTTCTCCCTTTTTCCCCTTTTGCTTTTGCTGCTTTGGCTATCTTCTGCAGTCATGAACTGTTACCCTCTGCCATGTTCCACCCTTCCTTGGAGCCAGCAGATTACAGCCTGAAACCTCCACAAACTGTGATCTAAGTAAACCTTTTCTTCCTTCATTTGGGGTGTCAGGTATTTTGTCTCAGCAACAAGAGATAAGTAACCAAGATAGAATTTGATACCAGAGAAGTGGGGTCATTGCTGTGACTATACCTGACCATGTGGTTCAAGGGCCTTTGGAAATGACTTGTGGGAAGAGTCTGGAAAGATTCAGAGATGTTGCCTAAAAGAGTAGCACTGGAATACCTTAAGCTGTTCTGTATGGGAGATTCTGATCAGTGCTCAGATGATCAAAAGGTTGATATAAATTCTGCTGGTAAGGTTCAGGCTCAGGAGGTTTCTGATGGGAAGAAGGACTGCATTGGTTGTTGGACTCCAGATGAAGTGTGTTATAGCTTGGCAAAAAGTTTGCCTGCATTTTTCTCACATCCAGAGACCTTGCCTGAGACTAAGATTAAGGGCAACAGACTAACTAAACTGGCAGAAAAAATTTCAAGGCAGTCAAATGTTGAGGTGGTGGCATGGCTATTGTTGGGGGCTTTTAACCAGATTTATCTTACAAATCAAGAGCAAAGAGCCCAGTAAGATGATTTAAAACATTGAGTTTGGTCAGAAAAAAAGGTCCAGTAAAGCTGTGGACTTCAAAGATATAGCTGAGGAGATCTTGATTGCTGAGAAGGAACACAATATAAAAGATGACCTGAGGGCATCACAGGAAGCAGTAAGTCTCCACCCTTTGCAGCCTCAAAACTGCAAAAGTAAAAGACTTTGCTTTGAGGAGAAAGTCGCAGAGCACCATATTCTAGAATGGTGGAAGCCATGCTATATTCCAGAATGGCTGCGGTGGCCACACCAGGTTCCAGAATGGTGGTGACATAGAGAATTTGTTCCACAGAATCAGGTTCAGAGTGTTCAGTGATCCAGGTACTCAACCTCTACAGCCAAGAGAGAAGAAAGCCTGACTACTGCTCCAGTTGGCAGCAGATCTTAACATCATCCACATGGTGCTGGTTTTAGGTACATACAGAATGCAAGAGTTCTGAGGTTAAAAAGATTTCCACCCAGATTCCAGAAGAAGGCATGGGAGGCCAGGAAGTGTGCTCCTGAGAGGGCAGTGTGTGAAGCTGTGAGGGTGAAGTCAAAGATGCAGTAGAGACCCCAGAAGTTTGGAGAAGCCAGGAACATGTATCACCTGAGGAAATCTGCAAGGAGGGAACAAAGCAGACCCCATAGAAAAACCCTGTGTTGGTTACTTTTCTCTTGTAGCTGAGACAAAATATCAGATGCCTAAATTAAAGAGGGAAAGGTTTATTTAGCTCACAGTTTGTGGAGGTTTCAATCCATAATCAGCTGGTTCCAAGACAGGTTGGCATGGCAGAGTAGCAACTGTTCAGTGGTGGGAGACAGCAAAAGCAACAAGAGTGAAAGGAGAGGAGCAAGCCTCTTTCCCTCCCTTATATTGTATACATGTTTCCCAACATAGGGCAGGTGTAGCACTCACACCACCAATCTACACACTAGACAATGAACTAATCACAAACTCTAGATTCAGCCGCCTCTGAAAAAACCCGCCTCCATGACCACATGAGGTTTTGTGGGGACATCTACACACAAACCCCATAACAATAAGATAGTAATTTCAGGCCTTGTCTTGCTTCTTCTGGCATGAAATTTTCATCCTAGAAGTGAGCTGGAGAAAGGACTACTAGGACCCCTATATTCTTGGCCTGCTATGCCTAGAATAGAACCTCTACATATAAGTGGGAACTTGGTGAAGAGAGCCTCTGATCTTTTAGATATACTCATCAGAAATTTAACTTCTGCAATGCAGAACTGGGGGAGACAGATGCTAGTGGCCTGCCCCTCTTAAAGTGGTACTGTAATGCTTGACTGAGAGTAGTGGGCAGATAAACTCCACTTTCATATTGATGTTTAACTAGGTTGCAGCTTCCGTCATTCAGATGAAAGCAGAGAGGAAGAGGGAGACAGTGGATTGTGCGACAGACTTTCTGTTCCTACCAAGATCCAGTAGATTTTCTTTTATAAAATTTTTTTCACTACATATGTTTAGGACAATTTCTAGGGAGATTAAATGGCTGGGGTGTTTTCAAGTACTGTCAACTGGTTATAACTGTTTCTCTAAGGAATGGTTCAATCCAAAAAGCTCCTCAAATCTTTGTTCTGGAAGTGGAAATCTTGAAAAGCTTAAGCAGTTTTAGGTGTAATCAAAAGATCCTTCTGGTTGCCAAGCAGAGAATGTTTTGAAAGATTAGAGTGTAAGCACGAATGCCAGTTAGAAGATATATGAAGTTGTGCAGAAGAAAGTTAATGTTGACTAAACTGGGGCTGCAAAGATGATAAAACTGACCAGGATCACATCTTTTCTTCATCATTGTAATCCCAGCACTTAGCACATGGTGGGTACTCATTAAATATTGTTGAATGAAAGAATGAATGATTACTGCCACCTTTTGGATCAAGCATACACATTAAATAGTTTCTCATCAGTGACTTCTATTTTGGCTCTGATCCTGGATTGTGGCA
>RJWT010037437.1:0-13057 GCA_004365215.1 Cuniculus paca | reverse complement strand
GCTCTAGGATTTAATTTAGAGGGGGTGGTTTCTTAAATCCATCAAGAGTATTGGGGCAAGGAATAAGTTTACTTATTTTCTCCTCTGGGAGAATAGAGCATGCTGTGGTGACAATTGGATATCTTCAGTCTTGAATGGTCCTTGCTCTCTATGCTAAAAGGATGCTATATTTTTTTCTATTCCACATATGTATTAGTGCATTTTAGTTATATAGATCAATGGGTTTAATTTTGGCAGATTTGTACTTGTATGTAACATACTTCAATAAGTGTCCTTTATTTTTAATTGACTTACATCATTCTCTAGAAAGGTACCCCTGGCACGAGACCAGGGTCATAGGCAGGATGCTGCCGTGATGAATACCAAGAGGAAACTGATGACCAGGAGGGAGAGAAGTTTGCATCAAAAGCACCATTGTTGAAGATTCTCTTATTGCCAGTATTTTTTTTAACTATTTCTGAAGCCTCATTGCATGCCATGAAAATAA
Source organism: Cuniculus paca (assembly GCA_004365215.1). Classification (NCBI taxonomy): domain Eukaryota; kingdom Metazoa; phylum Chordata; class Mammalia; order Rodentia; family Cuniculidae; genus Cuniculus; species Cuniculus paca. The sequence continues at coordinate 12,570 of RJWT010037437.1, read as the reverse complement.
ATGAGGTGAATTCTGTTTTCAACATCTGTGAATTTTACTCAGAGAATTTATACATCCCAAGAGAAAGAATTATTGCTACATTTTAGAGTTGGGAAGTTTTTCTACCAATCATTAAAACAGATCAACTTTATGATCCCAGGATCCACTGAATACTCTCAGTGGTTACAAATCCCTTGTTGGTCCTGCTTTGCACAATTCCAGGATGTTTTAAGGTCAGTTTCTCAGGCCAACTCCTCACCCATTCTTCTTGTCTAGGATTCACAAGTGCAGTTTTCCAAAGCAGTCTGCTCAACCTGGGAAAAGGTCCTGGAGAACTGACAGACGTCAGCCCTCAAACAGGGAAGATTGGTGACCACAGTGAGTTATGAGGACCACACTCCTGGTTGGAGAATGATTCTTAGAGGGATAAAAATGAAATCTTGTCATTTGCAGCAAAATGGATAGAGCTGTTAGGTGAAATAGAGCAGAGACAGAAAGACAAGCTGAGAGTGGTGGAAAATGCCTGTAACCTTTGCACTCCTGGAGGATAAGGCAGGAGAATCACAAGGTCCAGCCACATCTTAGTGACTTTGTGAAACCTTGTCCCCAGATTTTAAAAATTTAAGAAGAAGGGAAAAAAAAAGAGGAAGAGGAAGAGCAGTGGAGGGGGCAGGATTGAAAAAGGAAAAGAAGGTGAAAGAGGAGAGGAGGAGATGTTTTCTCTCATATTTGAGAGCTTAAAAAAGCAGGAGTTAAAAAAGTCAACCTCCACATAGAGTATCATATAACAGAATCTGAGATGAATGTAGGGGACAGGTGGGTAAGAAGAAGTTGGATTTGGTGAGGGCACAATACATGCATGTGTAGAAATATATTTATTCAATTAATACATGTCTATCAAAATCTTCAATAAACCCTTTAAATCCTTAAAAATACACTGATGCAGCTTCAGGTCGAACTCTTACTCGTAGAGAACAGCTAAGCACTGATCTCATAAGAACCCCAGGTGAAGGCAACACTCAGGTGTGTACTCCAAAACTGGTTTATTGATATTTCATCTGCATTTATATTTCTTTATAAGTATTTTATCAAAACTTATAATGGAGAAAGTTGAGACCATGAATTATATTTTTGCATTATATGTGGTCTGTGTTTTAAAGGAAAATAAGCACTTTTTTTCTAGTAGAAGTAACACTTTCAGTGGATTTCGATGCTATTACTTCTCAGTGAAAGCTATACGCTCTGAAAAAAACAGTAAAATACTCAGATTAATGTATTTTTAAATGGCCACTTAGTTTCATTTACTCATACAGCCATGCAGAGACTGGGAATATCTGAGTTAATCATTTTTCTGTTGAATAAGGTCCATCATCCAAAATAAATGTCTGGGGTTTGGTTAAGGTCAAGATGGAGATTGTCTGGAAAGACAACAGAGCAAGCATTTTGTGAAAGTAACAGATGGCTCTCTCTTGGATGAAGAGGTGGGGCTGCTGGAGGTAAGGAGTCTCTAGCGGGTTTCAGGCAAAGCTCCCATGTGGAAGAAGGGTAAGAAGGCCAGCCTGGCCCTGCAGTGAAACACAAAGAAACGATAGCAGCAGGCGAAGCCAGATGTGCTTCAGAGTTGCAAAGAAGCTGTCAAGCACCTTGAAACGTGAAGAGTTTGAGGAGAATCATGATCTGGTCTAGAGAAGGGGCCTTCGGATGTCTCATCCCTCTCTACGCCCAGAGGCTGCTCCCAGGGGGTCAGTAGACCTGAGTACCCTCACCCATTCCCCTGGAAGGGACTGCAAATCTGTGACTGTGTGAGTATATGCAGTTCTTCTCTGTTGAATTCTAATACTTTTCACTGACTTTTTTAAAAGATCTGAGAAGTCACATTTTAAATACTAGAACAATGCTCAGTAATTTTCAACATTTCTGAGTAAGCGTTTTGCAGGGTACAAGCCTTAGAGTTGGGGATTCAATTCGTTTGCTGTTGGCTCTTGGGCCACACTGTGTGTGCTGCCCTGGGGCAGCTGGAGAAAGGTCAGCTGGAAAGGGGCAGCTGGAGAAAGGTCCACCAATGAAGCTCCATGCCGTCAGCACCATGAAATGTGTGTAGTATAACAGTCAACCTTACATTCCTCCTCAAAGAGCACTTTTGTATCTGTTCAACTTTGCTTACTAACAAGTTTTCCATTATGTTTCACATCCTAATCCTCCTGAGTACCATAGACTGGCTCTTGAATCTCCAACGTAAACCATCTTCTGATACTTCTACCAGCACACTTTCCTGTGTCCTGGAACTCCAGTCTAGTGTAATCTGCAAATACTTGACTTCTTGTGGTAATTTCTCCACCCCTTGGTTCTTAACTCTGAAACTCACTTGCATCCGAAAGACTTATTTTTGCCAGATCCCTCTCAGATGTGTTGTTTCAGCATTGTACACATCACATCTCAGGGCTGGGAGGAGGGGATAGAGACCAGCGTGCTCCCCTGTGCTGCCTCCAGGCCATTAGTACACTCATTGCTTTTTTTTTATTGCTCCTTCTGTGAGACCATTAGGACTCAACTCACTGTTGCCTTCCTCTCCTCACCACAGAATCACATGTCCTGATTTCTCTATTTTTTTCACTGAAGATTTTGGCTCCTGGCATCCTTTCTCTCCACCCAAATCTCTGCTGCCAATGAGTTTCAACACCCACACAGATGCACCATCTACACCTTAGCCTCCAGCTCCATGACCTCTAAATCTTCACTGCCTTTCCCGGATGTCCCATGAGGCCTGCGCCCTCTCACAGGCATGGCATTCCGATATTCACTCTGGTCTCAGAGCTTTTACCCTTTCAGATCAGTTGGCAAACCACCATTTGCTGCAAAAATGCATGAATCTTACTGATTTTAACTCCTTGGCTCCTACTCCTTCACCAACACCCTGGCCTTCTCCTCCTTCTTTGTCCAATTTAGGTTCTAAAGTCATTAAATTCTCTTAAATTTCAATCAGTTCACCTCTTGCTCTTCCTGCACGATATTTTGCAGGCAATCCTTGTGTCTGCTAAACTCATCCACAGGCTATCTGGTCTTCTGTGAAGAAGCTGCTTTGTGAGAGAAATCTGATGGCACTTTTACTTCACAATCTCAGACTTTGGATGGACAGCAATGCCTGTTAAATCTGCTTATATTTGTGCAACTTGATTTCTTCTTTTCTACGATGACAACGTCGTTTATGCATTTACTCCAATTCTTAATGATGATCTACTTCACATTTCATAGAGTAAACCAAAGCTATCTAACTGTGCCACTACAAAATCCACAAACCTGCCATTATCTGCACACCCTACTTCTCCTTTCCGCCCCCCTTCCCTTCCCTCTCCAGCCGCTTCTTTCTTGTCCTTCTTCTTTTCTCTTATAGAAGTGATTCAGTTTCGCTTATTTTACAAGCAGCCAGTCTCTATACAAGTTATAAATCCTGCTCCTCATTAACTTTACTTTGATTCTTCTATTATCTTCTTCATCATCACCTTTGACGATCGTATTCCCAGGCAAACAGGCTCTACTACCACGCTTCTCAGGTAGAACAAGACAGACGAAATACAGCAACACCTTGGATGGTTTATCCTCTCCTTCTTCCCAACACAATCGTTCTAAGTAGTTAGCTACTCATTCACCTTTTCACTTATTTGTGTTCCATTTGTTCTCCAAATCACCCAAATCTTGTTATTCTACTAATTCACCAAAACGTCCTAAGAGCTCCAATGGTCTCCATAATACTAAGTTCAGCATCACTTCTTGGTTTTCTTATCACAGTTTTTTCAGCCTATTTGATGCACCTGACTCCCTACAAGTTCTCTCAGCAACACCAGCCCCTCTGTGTTTGCTTCCCTCTTACTCTGCAGCCATCCTCTTCTATGACAAGTCTAAATGATGAATTTGAAGAGCTCACTCCTGGTTACTCTAATATTTCCTCTTGGTTCTCTGTTGTGTATCATCTCTTAATATGAGTTGAAATCACATTCATATGGTGTTGGCACCAAAATTTAAATACCTGGACCATGACTAATCATCTGCCTCTCTGAGGTGTCCACTCGGGTATTTCACACAAATTACCAACTGAATATATTTCAGTTAGGGCTCCTGACTTCTGTTCACAGCTTCCTCCAGAATCCATTCTCTACCAACCCAGCCCCGGGAATGGTAGGCAAATCTACCCAGCAGTTTTCTAAGGCAGCATTGGGTTAGCAGAGGGAGTTGAGGGATAGTGACTCTCCATCCATCCATCCGTTTTGTCTCTTATGTTTATTATTCCCTTCATTTCTACGCTCACCTTAAATCTCAGGTCTCTCCACTTCTGTCCACACATCTCACATGGGTTTGATTTTCCTGAGACCACACAGACAGTGCAGTGGCTTCCTTGCTGATCTGCCAATGACCACTTTCATCCCATTTAGTCTATTTTTCACTTATAAATTTAGTGCTTGATACATATATGAAACTGATGGTGTCACTTTTCTACTTGAACCTATGTAATACCCACTCTGATTAGCTGAAGATTACCACCTGCATCAGCAGACTGAAAACAGCTTCCCGGCTTTGCCTTTGGATGGACCCTACCCTGACTGCATGTGCTGTCCCCATTTCCCCCCAGGTACAGCCACTTACCTCCCATCATCCTCTCTGAGAAGTCACTTCAGACCGCAGACCACACACCCTGTCCTTGTCTTTGAATGCTCTTCTACTCATCTTGTCTCTGGCACCTCTAGTCCTGGTTAACACCACCTTCAGAATATTACAACGCTGTCTCAATTTCCACGTAAGTACAATTTTACGATAGTAGGACTTAAAACCTAGGGATGAATTTGCTGGGATTTACACTGCATCTTTGAGTTGTAGCAAAATCCTTGAGTTGTAGCAAAACATAATCATCTTTTCATTTTATCATGGAAAGGCTGGTGGAGGGAGGCATCAGTTAGAGAAGGACCTGGAACTTGGGAAGGGAAGCATTTCAAAGCATTTCAATTTGTAGAGGTGCCAGGATATAATTATAATCTGTAGGAGCACTAACGGCACATTTTGGGAAGCACATTCTTCATTGCAGATCATTATCTCTCACATTGAAGGCAAGCCTATTCCTTTGATCTCAACAATACGCTGGGTCCCACTTTTGTTTGTATTTTAACAAGCAAGATATCTCTAAGCATTTTCATGCATCCTGCAGAGGAGCACTATTAACCATGACTATGATTGAAGTTCTTGACAGGAACAAGCCATATAAATGTTTTACACCTTCCAGTTTAGAACCTCTAAGGAGGAAGCCTGAACCCATTGGCCCTCTGATATTTTATTTTGAAAGTTTCCTGTGGCTTCTGGCTCAGAACAAAGGTCCACAGGCAGCACCCTCGGTGTGGAGGCCTGGCTGGCCTGGCCTATGCCAAGATCACTTACAGCTGCAGGAAAACCAAAATGGCACCTAGGCATTAGCAAATGGGTGGGTCCCCAGAATGGCTGTAGCTAATTGTGGAAACAGTAGCTTGTGATCTGCTGCTTCATTTTGTACTACAAGATAAATTTATTAGAGTACATAAGATCTGAATAGACACTGGGCTCACAGGGCTATCTGGCAGAAATTTAGGTTGGGCAGTCCTTGGTTTCCAGTTTACATCATGAGGAAGCCCAGCTTTGTTTGTGATCTGTGGAAATTTCTACATAAATCTGGAGTTCAGATTAGGAATTCATTCGGCTGTGAAGTCTGAGTTATGTTCCCCAGCTGCTCCCATTCCACTCTGACCAGGAGCAAACTGCCTGTAGAGTTGGTTCCTTACCATTATTCTTAGCTCACAGGGTGACAGGAAGTAGTCTTTGTGCCCCTTGGTGGGAGGACTACAGAGCAAGGTGTGATGTCAAAGCCTTTGCCATGTGCTTGATCAGTAGAGGTTCATGCTTTCTGGCTCCTACAAGCTTTCTCACGTACTGTATCAAACAACTAATCTGAAATGAACCCCCGCACGCTTGAGACTGAGAACTGGTAGGAGTGACAGAAACATTGAGTACATTTTTTCAGGGTCATCATGGCTTTCCGAAGGGGGAGATTAAAAGTAATGGCATTATGTAAGAAAGCATGAGAGCTTAGACGTAAAGTGCCAATGGTTTTATATTAAGTTATTTCCACATAAAAGTGATTTCAGGAACTACAGAAAGCATTTGACATGAGAAGTAAAAAGGAGTTGTAATGCAAGTTAAAATAAGGCTTTTACAAAGCAAATGAAGCAATCAACAGAGTGATGAGACAACCTGCAGAATGGGAGAAAATTATAATTTATTCAGTATGCATCTGACAAAAGGCTGATATTTACAATGCATAAAGAATTCAATAGAAAAAAGCAAACAAACTGATTTTTAAAAATGGGCATACTAGTTGAATAGATAGCTCTCAACTAAGACATTTAGACAGGTTAATGAGAAAATAGATACACCAACATGTATATGGAAACATGCTCAGAATCACTAATCATCAGAGAAAAAAATCAAAACCAGAATGAGCTACCACATCACTCCCTTCCAAATGGTTATTATAAAAAAGATAAAGCATAATGAGTGCTGGGTTGGGTATGGAGAAAGGCAAACTGATGATCTATACTGTTTGTAGGAATGTAAGCTAGCATAACACTGCAGAAAACAGTGTGCATGTTCCTCAAAGTAAAATAAAAAATAGAAATACTGTATGATCCAGCGATACCACCGCTGGGCATATGTCCAAAAGAAATGAAATCAGTATGTGAAAGAGATGCCTGCATTCCTTTGTTTATTGTAGCACTGTTCACCATAGTTAAGATATGGAATCTACCCAAGTGTCTATCAGTGGGTGAATTGATAAAGACAAATATGATATATTTAGACATTGGAATACATTGAGCCATACATAAGAACGAAATTCTGTCATTTGAGGCAGTGTGGATGAGACTGGAGGACATTATGTTAGGTGAAATAAGTCAGGCGCCAGAAAACAAATACTACATGTATTCATGTGTGAAATCCAAACGAAGCTGATTGTTTAGAAGTAAAGAGCAGAACTGTGGGTTCCAGAGGCTGGGAAGGGGCCAGAGGGCATTAGAAAGGCATATCACTGGTACTAAGTCGCAGTTAGGGGAACAAATTCTTGTGTTGTAATGCACGTAGGGTGACGGTGCATAATACTATAGTATGTATTTCTAAATAGTTAGATGATAGGAACCCAAATGTTCTCACAATAAATGTTTAAGATGTTGGTAAAGTTTGATCATTACACATGATATGCATGTATCAAAACATCACCCTGTTCTTCATAAGTATGCCCAACTATTATATCACCTGAAAATAAAATAAAACAGTAAAAGAAAGTGAGACTTCCTCTGTTCATGTAGTTTTGTTTTCCTATATAGCAGAAACAAGAGTCATATTTTGAGAGTTGCTGTAAAATTTGGTAGTGAAGAGATTTTGTGTCACTGAACTGCCCAAAGCTATTTGGAGATGATTTTTGCTTCAGTATAATCAGCAGTCACCTGTGATTGGACTATGAAGAACAGACCTCCGAGCCCCACCTGAGGGCAAGTCAGGTAACTCTGGAGAGGGCGTCATTACTGGGCGATGATTTTGTTTGACAGCATAGGTTTGTGTGTCTCTGAATTTGCCTCAGGATATAGAAAAAAATTTCCTTTCAATACATTACCATTGCTTTTCCCATTGCTCATGTCAAGTTAGAGCAATAGTGATACAAATATTCTTACCTTGTTAGTGCTAATAATCAACCAACAGTAACTAGTCTACATGTTAACATTTGTCATCATAATTCTTGAGTAGCAATCATGATAACCAACACAAATGATTTGTTTCCTAGATTTCAGAAATGTTAAAATTTGCCTAATTCTAAATAAAGCTGAAGTAAAATTTTCATCTCTCTGTTAAGCCAATTCTCTGCAATCCTACTAGGGAAGTAACTCTCTTTTTTGGTAATCACTATGTGGGGCTGTGCTGAACCATATCCTCCTATACTACCGAAGCCATCTTAGAACTCAGGCAGGGAGAGATTGATCCCCACTTGTATCCCAGTTCTAAGGAAACACCTGTGCTCTAGGAATGACTTTGGGGCCTTAAGGATTAGTGCCAGTCACATTTTTAGGTCAGAAGAGTGTTTCCTGGCACTGAAGATTGCTTCTCCCTACTGTTCTCTTGAGGATGTAGTTTCTAACCAAAAACTCAAGATACACTAAACGTTTTGGGAAAAACTAAACCAAAGATAGTTACAGCCTTCATAAACCATAGGCTCAGTATGACCAAGAAGTGTGACCGAGACATTCCAGGGATTTCCTTATGAAACAACTTTTTTTTTTTCCTGGCACCAGGAATTGAACTCATGACCTCGTGCTTGCCAGGCAGACACTTAGGCCACTGAGCTAAATCCCTAGCCCTGAAACAACTCTTGATAAAAAGAATACTAAGCAGAATGTCTGCCTTTAGGTATATACAGGCCATTCATAAAAGTGGGAGAATTTCTATTAATTTCTATACATTGACAAGATGAGGAGAACCACATTGCATATGCAGCCTATTTTTGATGGCCCTTCAACCCAAGACCTGTCAGCCTGTAAAATATGCTGCTCTCACACGTAAAACAGCCAAAGAATTTACTCTATTTGTACTCATGGAGCAACAAATGCCTGAGAAGCATCAGATTAATAAGTTTCCTTTTTCTATTGGCTTCAGATCACCTGAATTAGATAGGCAGTGACTAGAAATGTAACTAAAGCAGATAAAGGAGAAAACTCCAAGTACATTCTAAAATGAGTTTAAATCAACAGCATGATTAGCTCCCTGGGTCAGAGCCTGGAACTGACAATTCTCTGAAATTTGATCCCATATGGATCAATTCACTACTCAGAGCTGCAAATGCTAATGCATGTCTCTAGAAGGCAGGATAAATCCTGGTCACTCTTCCCAGAAATGACTTCACAGATTCGCTGAGTTAATGTAGCTATTCCAGCCCCACTTCACTGATAAGAAGCTCAGGTATAATGCCTTGAGTTGATATTCATAAAGTTACATTTTTCTTCTGGAGAATTTTTCTTTGATCCCCATCAAATGGAGGAAGTTGTGAAATAAACAAACATGGTGCCCCCCCTTTTCCTTTCCTGTAGTTCTGAGTTCTAATAGGACCCTAGAATCGCAGGGTCTTGCCTGGGGACTTTCAGCATTTCCTTCTAGGCTGGGTAAAGTGAGTTTGGCACATGTGGTGACAGCAGGATGTGCTTTTTATTAACAATCATGGTATCACTTCTTTACTTTTATGCATGGAAATAAAAGGGTGTGTCAAAGATGATACCTTCCCTCTAGCCTAAATGGAATGATTTATGGAGAGAAGCTCTGCAGCTTCCACTCCACAATGTCATCACCACGATGATTCCTGGGAATGCATTTGAGTTCTCACTCCAAGGGACATATCTTGCCTGGGCAGCACCTGCAATCCTGTGGACATCATGGCAGTGAAGATGGTCTCTCTCATCCTGAAGGCTGGGGAGGACCTCAGTGTACAGCTTCTTTTTCTGAACAGATCGCTTGTCCCATTTCTGTCCATATCTCAGTCCTTGAAATTCACAGTGGCCTTGAACCCTTGGCTCATACCTTGGCCTCATTCTGCTCTGCAGCATTCCTCAGTAGGTCCACTTCATTCTGACTCCCCAAGACTCCATGTCTAGTCCTTTAGTCATGCAGTTGTTGACATCCAAGAACCAGAGGCTACCACCGTCCTTTGGAGATGACTGCTCGACAGAATCCCAAACTTGGAGGGGCCCCCTTCTCTCCCAGCAGTTGGACTGCTGGGCACTCTGCAAGCAATCTTCATAGCTGGCATAAAGGTGCCAAGAAGCAGTCACCACTACCCCACACAAGTTACCCAGATCAGTGTGCATAACACATCAACTTGGTCTTCTCTTCCACACGTGGAGGCTATGTCAAGGCACCTGTAATTCTTCCAAATTCTTGTCCTCTCTGTCCCCTCACCCCTCACCCTGGGGGAAGATAAAGTCCATCAGAAGTGAATGCCTTCAGCAGAGACTGGACTGCACCTAACCTCACTTGAACACCTTTCTCCTTTGACACTGGGACTCATACTGCATACCATCCGGCAGATGATCTCTCCTTGAAAGTCCAAATGCTGTAAACTCTTATTTTCTAAAAAGGTAGATGAACACAATAGTTTTAGAACTTCTTAATAATTTTCTTAGAATCAATGGTTAGCATTTTAATGGCAGAATCAGAAATATGTATCATTTATAAATTTGATATAGGTAGTGAATGGTGGTGAGCAACCTCCAAGTATCTGGGCCTATTCACTTTCTACCAACTTTGCACGTGTGTACAGAGAATACTCCTTTCCTAACTCACTCCCTAGTTCATTCTTTTAAAAAAATAGAAAGAAGGATAGAAATAATATAGAATTCCAAAAAAAGGTTAAAAATCGACACTTGTTAATACATTGCATATTGTTATCTTAGGAGTAGTTGTTTAGATTACAAGATCGAGGCATAAAAATGATCAAACATTATGCTGCAAACTTTAAAAAGTGCTCACCCAGTAAGAGAGAAGTGATATTTTATTTAAATTTATAGTGTTCATTAAATTTATAACATTGTACAACAAGAAAATTAAGTTGGAAAAGATAATTTAGGAAAGTTAACATTTTATCGAGTGGTTATTGTTGCTACCCTTACTTTATATACTGTTATCTTTTCCAGAACATTTTTAAAAATTTCCATATAAATATCTGTTTGATATTTTAGGCAGATTAAAAACAAAGAAAACATTGAAAAATACTCTGTGTTTACTTATTCATGGGTCATACTTTGTGTTTTTTGTTATCTTCTTAACCTAATAATAATGAGCAGTTGGTATTTTTAATTCTAGTTGGTTTCCCATACATATGTATGCAAACACACACACACATATATACATGTATATGTATGTGTGTATATATGGGTGTGCTTACTGTACATGAATATATATATATATATATATACGCATATATGTATACATGTAATTATCCCAATACTAGTCAATACATTCTCTTATAAGTTAATTTATAATAAATCTGTTTTGTGAATATACATAGAAAGCTCTATTGCTGGGCGGAATTTTATATGTGATCATTAGTCCAGATTTGATTATGTTCAGTCAACCTTTGCATACATACTGGAAACAAAATTCACAAGAAATCATTGATTTGAATTGAACTCATACTCTGGGCCCACTGGACCAAAATATATTTTCTCATGCTGAATTTTCATTCCACCAGGCCAAAGCTAACTTGTTTACCCAATCTCCTCAGAAATCAGGAGAGCAAGACAGTATCCAAATCCCCAAAGGGCGAAGATACAGAGGGAGCTTCTTCTGCTTTGACCTTGACATGAAAAGTTGGAAAAGATAGATCTACATTTGTGCTCTGCCTCTGCTTTCTTCCCCTGTTTTCTGCCTGTAATGATAATCTCCCAAACGCAGCTCAGTGGAGCATGCAGTTTTATAGAATGTGCAGTTGCCTGGTAAAACCCAGTTCAAATCTTTGCACTTAGTATTTCGGGAATTAAGTCTTTTGACACTTGTCTTGGCCGCGTTACAGTAATAAGGAGCAGTCGCACAAGTTTTCCTTTTGTTTTAAATAGGACAAAATATACGGGATGGTTTCTGATGGAAGCAAAGGGAAGCTCCTAAGCTCAGACCTCCCTGCGTAGCGGCCGCTCTTGGAGATGTGTGCCCGCTGCAGGAGCAGGGCGGAAACCAGCTCACCGAAACCAGCAGAGGCTTTGCTCCGTGCTGCGAGCTCAGGGCACAGACCTCAGGCTCCTGACCTCCAGAGGAGCGTACGCACAGACGGGAAGTGTTTGCTGCTGTTGTTGGTTTGCAGTATGCTGAGTCTCCTTTGGTTAAATAAGAAAGCAGATATATACAGGCTGCTTTAAACACTTGTGAAAAGCACGGACTTCGTGATGAATGCGTGTTCGCAGTTTCGTACTAAAGATCCCACAATCAGCACCCTCTTATCCACCTGGGCCTAGGGTGTGTCCTGCCTCTGCTGTGGCTGCAGGGGCCTCACTACTCTCAAAAGCATCCACCAGATCTAAAGACTAGAATATGTTTTTGTAGTGCTTTCAGGTGTAGCAACACTGTCCTGGGGTCATTTTATACATCTAACTCCGTGGGCAAATTGTGCCAGTAGAGTCCAAGTGCATGCCTTGCTTCTGTGCATGCCTGTACTTCTGTGGTCAAGAACCTGCTCCATCTGAGCCCCCTTCCCTCCATCCTGAGGTTCCAACAGGACCCGGCTGTCCTGGCAGCTGCAGTTTCTCTCACCTGACCAGCATGTGGTGAGGTCACTCCACCAAGAGAGGAACACACTCATAGGATTCAGAAAAGGACAGGAGCCTTGAAACTTTAAGGAGAATCTCAGTCACTCTGGGCTCTGTGTCTGCTGCAGTCATTTCAGTCAAAAATGTCAGCCGATTTATTCTCAATACTACTTTAGTAACTGCCAACTTGATAAAGGACTTTTAGCTAAATCAACATATATGTATCAACCTTTATGTATAAGCA
>RJWT010037436.1:0-13055 GCA_004365215.1 Cuniculus paca | reverse complement strand
GAGCCAGGAGCTGCCGTGATCAGAGCAAGCCTCCACGTCTTTGCTGGACGTGTTGCTCTCCATCTCTGCTGCCTTCCATCACTGAGGCCTTGCTCTACTGAGCTCTCCTGTTGGCATTTGTTTCCATGGTGTCTGACCTTTGGATATGTGGTCCTGGTCCTTTCTGATATCAGCTGGGATGTGACAGTGTCCTCAGTTGATCCCATGCAGCATCCTCTTCTATTGTCCGGGAGATTCTTCCTCTCTACAGGCTGCGGGGAGAAACCCGGCTGCTCTCTCAGCACTAGTCTGGAGGTACGGGACTCTCTGGGTCCCAGTGTCTGGACCAAGGTGCGCTGTCATCTGAAGGTTCCTCCTTTCTCATTTTTCAAGCATGACAAAGACTTCTGGTTCTCTGACTTCCTCTTCTCTGAGATTTGAGCCAGAAGACCGCAGGGAACACGGCTCCTTGTCCCCGCTCTGTGGCCCTTTCCTCTGCTTCTCCTGCCCCAGGTTGTCCATATCTGATCTCCGCAGCATGGCAGTCTTCTCCAGTTCTCTTCCAAGCCACACTCTCTGCCCCAGCTCCTTCAGTGCTATGCGCTGGATGATGCTACAGCTAAGCACTTAGAACTGAGAAAACGGTTCCTGCAAATTGACAGCTTTAACTTTCTAGAACTCGAATCGACTAGGAGTACCAAAAATCTATTTTGAAATGAAAAGGGTTGACTTTTTCTCTTTTTTTTGAATATATTTTTTATTTCAGACCATTTCAACGATTACAAATGATAACAAATGATTACAAAACAACTATAATTAAATGACTACTTCAATTTCTAGCAGTTTAAAAAAGTTCTAGTGTTGAGAAAGTAACAAATCTACTTTGAAAGTATGCAATACTGTTAGGTACAGGGTTACAAAAACTGAGGAAATAGAGACTTAACTGTTGAGAAGATATTTTTGATAGGTAGACAACAAAGACTTTTCCCCATCACTAATGTAAAATAAGATTATTTCCAATCTTAATCCATATTTAATGTACTTCTTTAGTTTTGTTTTGTTTCTTCAGTGTGGAAAAGAATAAATTTACTCTGAGACTCCTGAAGCTTTATTAAAGTTAGGCAGCAAGAAGAGTAGGCAAGGATTCTTCTACATACAATTATTAAGGTGAAGAGCGCATCAGTTGCGTCTGTCCTGGGTGACTACTGTCCAAGGAAAGAGGCCATGGGGTCATCTGGCCTCTGACGTTTCACCCTCTAGGCCTCATTTCCTCTTCAGTGGGCTTCTGAGTTTCATATATGCTATTATAAGGTCGCTTCCTCTCATCAATCTGCATGATCTCCTTGACTTGAAGAAGGCGGGCTTCCTCTGCATTCAATGCCTTTTTCAATTTTTCTTTTCTTCATCATCACTTTCTGAGCTGCTCTTCTTTTTCTTTTTCTTCTTCTTTTTCTCTTCTTTCAGTTTTTCTTGGTGCATCTCCATGAGGGTTTGAGGTTTTTTCGTGGATTCTTCTCCAGTTCTATCATCTGTAATACATTCCTCTGAATTAACAGTCTCCTTCCCGGCTTCCCGTGTACATAGAAATACTTGAAAAATGAGTGGCAGCATTTGTATCCCCATCTGCCTTCTTTCCGGTCGGATCCCCAGATATGCATGTGATTGTTGATCTTCACATCTCCTCATACTTGGAGCAGGCAATGGCCCGCTCCTGTCCTTTAATGACCGTGCCATGTCTCGAGTACTCCACATAGTCTTCAGTCTGGGCTAAGAGCAGTTCGACGGGAGGCGCATCCAAGTGTTCTTGGCCACCATACTTTTCCAGGATGCTCTCTTTCTGCTGCTCCTTGAAGTCTTCTTTTTTGACTTTGAAGGACTTATATAGCAGCTCTAGTTTTGTAGGATCTGCCTGCAGATGCACTTCAGATCCTCTGTCCTAGGCCTCCCAAGCAAACAACTGTGTCTGAGCCATTGAAATAGTATCTCCTGTGTATCTAACGAAGTTATCTCCAGAATAACTCACTTCATCTGGATTCTTCCCTGCATTGGCATACGGATTCTCTCTCATTGCTCTAGTTTTTGGATCATAATAGGCAGAATTTGGATCCAAATTTCTCAAATATTTTGCAATATCTTCTCGAATCCTGAGATTTCAGACAGTGATTCGTCTCTTGGAGTCAAAATTCTGTCCAGGCATGTCAATGTCATCTGCATACTTATCTTCATCCTCATCTTCGCTATTATGATCTTTTTCCATCTGAGAGTTTGGTTGCTCTTCTCCCCAGTGGTGTTTTGGAGAATTAGCTTGTTCTACTAATTTTCCTGAAGCCAATTCTTCTTGAAGTTTCTGGGCTTTCAATGTTCGTTTTGCCAGATCAACCTTGGCATACTCTTCCACAATCTTCATGTGTTCTTCTGGATTATAGCCATTCCACCAATCTCTCTTCCCATCATAGTCAAACATCAACTGAGGCTGGCATGTTCATCTGGAGCTATATTAGTGCCTGTAAATTTGGCTCCAACTTGCCTATATCTCTCAAAGCAGTCTTTCTTTTTGTGTGTCATGGCCCCACAATTTTCACATGCTCCTTTGCGGTACTTAGTAGTTATGGAATTCTCTTTTACACCTCTCTTGTACCATTCTCCAGATGAGCTGAACTGCTTTTGTTTTTCTGGCTGTGGTCTCTGGTGCTTTAAGGTGGGTCTTTCTGATGGATCAATATACCCTGGCACTGAAGAAATATACTGAGGAGTATGAGGATTGATGTCTTTTCCTTCTTCATCAACTTCTGCGGGAGCGTTGCCCAATTTTCGTTGTTCTTCTAACTCCTTCTTCTTTCTCCAGTCCTCTCTAGTCATCTTCTTTGGTTCCTCTAAATTCATTTCTTTGGACCCAGACAGGGGTGCTGCATTAGCTATATCCACAGCTGCTGCCGACATGATGACGGGGCTTCCTAGTTTTGGGGTTTCAGTCTATATCCAGTTGGCTCCAAAGAAGGGCGACGTGGCTGAGGCGGCAGCTGTTCATGGCAGCTCACAAGCAGCAAGAGCAAAACAGAGCAGAAGAGCAGCAAAAGCGACCTGAAACATGTCTTCTTCCCTCCCTTATATAGTTTGCAGGCTCCACCCCTGGATGCCTGCAGCACTCACACTGATAATCCCAGCGCTAATTCCAGCACTAATCCCAGCACGAAACCCAGCACTAGGCAATGAATCAATCACAAATGCTAGATGCAGCTGCTTTCTTGACTGCATGAGGCTTTTGGGGGTCATCTATATACAAACCATAACACACACTTACATGGTTGACTATGGTCTGGCTCCTGCCCATCTTCCAGCCTCACCATTGCAACTATCCCACCTTCCCTCTCTACCCACTGTTACGACCTGCTTGTAGTGCCTCCAACACACTCTGCACTCTGCAGACCCTGGGCATTTACAAAACTTTCTCACAGGAAGTGCTCAATGGCTAGGAATATATACTGCTGCTCCAAAGTGTTCTCTTATTCTGTGTCTGACCCATAGAAAACCTCCACGGATGTTTGTGTAATATATTGTGAGGCGAAGGGGCCCAATGGTAAATTTAAAAATCACTTTAATAACTACCATTTTTTGAGCTTGGATCTCATTTAATCTTTTAAACAACCCCATTTTGCAATGAAGAAACAAGTTATGAGAGCGTAGGACACATGCTAGTAACAAAGATCTCAAACTCAGGCCTGATCCAATGTGGGTTCTTTAAATCATTATGTTATCTAACATACAACACTGGCTTTTAGGCCTGCAACATTAAAACTTAAAACTGTATGTTGTAGCTGGGCGTGGTGGCTCATGCCTGTAATCCCAGCACTCAGGAGGCTGAGATAGGAGGATCGTTGTGAGTTCGAGATCAGCCTGGGCTACAAAGTGAGCTCAAGGCCAGCCTGAACGGCACAGTGAGACCCTGTCTCAAAAAAGACAAGGGCCAGGGATTTAGCTCAATGGCCTAAGTGCCTGTGTGGCAAACACAAGGTCATGAGTTCAATCCCCGGTGCCGTAAAAAAAAAACAACAAAAAAAATCCTGTATGTTGTGTTTGCCAAATTGTATTAATCAGATTCCCTTGCTGTGCAGGGGCCTACTTTCTCCAAATATAAACGACAACAGCTCCCACTCACTGAGTGCTTACTGGAAACAAACGCTTTACATAGACAATCTCATTTAATTTCATAATATGTACCTGCAGTACCTCCAAAAAGTAAGATCATCATTACCTAACGAGAAAATTGAAACTCAAAAAAATCCTTCTGGAGAGGAAACGGTGGGTCAACTTGGGTAAAGGACCATTCAGGATGCCCCAAACACCACCTATCCCCACTCTCTGAAGACGCAGGCTTGGTCTGGACGGGCACGAGTACCATGCCTGCGTCCTAGGACAAAGGCTCCCTCTTGCTTCTTTGTCCTCACTCTGTCCTCAGCCAGGAGCTCACCACCCCTGGAAGGATATATCTAACAACCAGAGCCTTCGACCTACTTCCTACGGATCCTAGATCCTCTCCTCTTCCCTGACTATAAATTCACAGAATATTTTCTTACCCAATTCAGCGGCCTCCACTCCAAAACCATCCAACGTAAACACAGTCAAGCTGCGAATGTTTGACTTTTTCTCTTTCTCTTTGCATTTTTTGGTATGAAAGTCCTCATCTTTCTCAAGGCCAAGGCACTTTGATCTGGATGTACATGGGTGTAGAAAGCATGATCATCCTTTGGTGCCATTAATAATACTCCTGGCTCTCTGAAGTCTCCTTGAGTTTTTGCAGAGACCCCAGAAGAATCAGTTTTGGAATTGGGGTCCCCAAGTTCTTGTCCCAGTTCTGCCATGATTTAGGGAAGTCTTTTGAGCCTCAGTTTCCTCATCTGTAAACTGTGGAGAGTAACAACCGTCTTTCAGTGCCACTTCCCGTTCAAGGGAGATAAAACAAGAAAGTGATTTGCAAACTATAACATGTCGTATGAACCACATCCTTACTTTCCAGCTTTACTCAGTTTTAACTTTCACTGTGTGATCATCTACAAACCCTGGCCCAAGGCTTCCTTTTCGGTTGCCCATAGCCTTGTGTGCAGGGTTGTGCAAATATTGTTATTGCGTTGAACTTATTTTTTAATTTCGCTATGGATAGACGAGTGGATACTTAGCAAGCACTCAATAAATTGGGGAAGGGAAAGCAAGTCATTCACAGTTTTGTCCCCCTCCTACAGGGGGAATATGTGACAACCTGGATACACATTTGGTTGTTATAACTTGGGGTACTTTAAGTATCCAGTGAGTAGTACCTCAGAGTGCTGCTAAATACCCCACAATGTGCAAGACAGCCCTACAACCAAGAAACGTCCAGCTACAAATGCCAGAAGCACCTTTGCCTAGAAACCTCACAGTAGACTTTCTTTTCAACAGCTCTAAGACATAAATCCTATGTGTTTGGAATTTGAAGGCCATCTGTGCAACCTTAGTTAAAATTGTACTCTGGATGTGGAAATGTTTGAAAACTCTTTCTTGATTATTTTTGTAGAAAGGAATAAGATTGGGAAGGTGGTGGTTAAATAAACAAGGAAAATTCTGACAATTTTCTTACCAGGGGGTGGAAGAGGAGAGAGGGTTTGAGAAGCTCCAAGCTGAAGGAGAGAAAGCATTGGTATGAAGCAAGGTGGAGGTGGGTCTGGGCTGTGCTGGGAGCCACGCAGAGATGGCACAGGGATTAGTCCAGCAGCTTCTGAGCTCCGTCCAGCAGAGGCATCGTCTTCCCCACCTGTTGAGTTTAAGTGTGGGCATGGGCCTTTTTTTGGCCACTGAAATATGAGCCGAGGTGACACCGCTTTGGAGTAGACACTTTCAGAGTGAGTGTATGCTTCTGCTGTTTGCCATATGGTCGCTTAGTCAGTCTGGGTCCTGGAATGAGTCATCGGCAACACAGAGCATGACCTGCAGTTGCCATGAAGCTGGGGAAAGAAACAAATAACAGATGCCTTCGATCCTCGCCATTGGGTGATAGGTAGTATTTGTTATTGCGTCGTAGCCTAGCATATCCTGACTAGTACCTTATAGGAAGCCTGACTTAGGGCACTAACTTGCCTTTTTACCCTTTTATGTTGACTTGCCTGGAGACAGCGGAAGGTCTTGCCTGGATGGAACTGGTGTGGGGAGAAATGGCCCCCTCATTTGTCCATCTGGGCTCTCTGAGCTTTTGGAGACAGAGGCCAGAGTGGAAAGGGCCACAGAAAGCAAAGCAAACCTCCGAAGACCCTCTCCTTGCTGACTGAGGTCAGTGCCAACTCTAGAAAGATAAGATGCTTCTCATTTCCAGTCACCACAAATGTCACTATTATCACAGATGACATTAATTTTAAAGAGAAATGGAAGAAAATATGTCACATTTCTGTTTGGTGCGTATGCTTATTAAGTGAAAAGTTTATACCAGATGCCAATTTAAAATAAGGACATATAAATATTTAATTGTTTGTGTGGATGTATATGTTTCTGTGTGTACAGTACGTGTCTACATAGGCACAGAGCACTGGCTCTCAAATGGGAAGAAATTTTGCTTTTCAGGGACATTCTGGAAATGTGGTTATCCCAGCTGAGGGTGGGCCGTGCTACTGCATCTGGTGGGTGGAGCCTGGGATGCTGCTCATTATTGCACCGTGCACAGGATACCCCATATTGTTTGGTGACAGCATTAATGAGGATGGGTCATCCCAGCCTGGGTCCACATCTAGATTACTTGTGGGGGAGGGTGGCGTGTGTGAGGAAGTGGAGGATGGGGGCCTTTCTTCAGAGCATGCTCTGTTCGTTTCCCACCCCCATCTTGGCTGACTCGTTTGCAAAAGAACCACGCATCCCAGATTGTGGGAGGCCAGCCCGCATGGCCCTTCTGGGATACATTCTCGTGGCTGTCAGTGTTCCCTACAAACACACATGGAGTCAGGTTCCACCGTCCTGTGGTTGATTTACACCCCATCTGCTGTGTGGCACATCTGGGCTGAGCTGCACCAGGAAAGGTAAAGATTCGGCGAGGAGGGAGTGCACGGGGGAACTGGAGAAGGGAAGGCAAGTCATTTCACAGCTGTATGAAGACAGGAAGCTTCTGTTGTTGTTCTTGTTTTTTGAAGACAGGACTTGTACACTCATTTGAAACACTGCTGCTTAAAGAACTTCTTAGGCATAGTTTGTCTCTAAATGAAAGACCCTGAGGAATGTGATTTTATAGACGTGGTTTCTCTCTATATGAAGACATTAAGATATGTGATTTTATTGCAATGCATAAGATATTTCTGCATGTATATAAGTTGGTACACATGGCAGTAATGAGGTGTAACATTTACTGTCCTAACAGCTAGGGCAAAAATCCCATAAGAGATAAAAGCTGTCTTTAAGAAATTTCCTTGATAAGTCACTGGGCTAGAGAGAGACTCTGAGAGCAAAAACGTCAGGTGGACCCTCAAATAACAAGCTGGCTTCCCAGTAAAGACAGGAAAATCTTAGCTTTGGCTCCTGAGATGGGGGAGTAAGAACAAATTTAAGGAAGATGAAAAATAGAGAAGGAGGAGGAAGACACAGCAGCTGTCAAGCTGATGAGATGCTAGGATGTTCTGTGGGTGGTGGACCCGCTAGAAACGTATGATGGCTGTTGAGGGATGGAAGTCGAAAAGGTTTTAAGAGTCACAGTGGTTCTATAGCACGTTTCCACTTTTCTGTTAAAAAATAGCAACAACAACAGAACAAGGAAGCCAGGTAGAGTGGCTCATGCCTGTAATTCCTGCACTTGGGCAACTGAGGCAGGAAGATCACAGTTTTGAGGTCAGCCTAGGCTACATAGTGAGTTCAAGGCCAGGCTGAATTGCACAGTGAGACCCTGTCTCAAACTCTCCATCCCAACAAAAAAAAAGAAAAGAACAAGAGTGCAGCCATTGGATGGTTGTCAGGCAGTGTGCTCAGAACCTTCTAAGGACATCTGTCCTTTTCCACATGAGGTTCTGTGTCAGCTGCTCTGTGCAGGTGGCCAGCAAGAGGCTGGGTTTCATGGCTCAATCATGGGTGAGCAGATACAGTGGGAAGAGGGCCTGAGGTTGAGCCATGCTAGGGTTTTGGGCCCTGACCAGGGAGTCCAGTGAAGTCTTGGGGAGACCTTTGTCAGGACAAGGATTAGTGGTTCCAGTTGTGTAAATCTAGAGGAGTTCCAGTCATGTAAATTTAAAGGGGCTGGGGGTGCCGGTTGACAGTGGGGAGCCACATATACTCTAGCAAAGGATTAGACCAGATGCTTGATGTGGGAGATCCTGGAGAAGTGCTTAGCAAAGAATCTTAAGCAGACACAGTAACCAAGTGTATTGGTCAGCTTTCCAGTTGTTGGGACAAAATATCCTACTTTCACAACTTAAAGGAGAAGAGGTTTAACTTGGTTCATTGTTTCAGGGGATTCAGTCCATGGTCAACTAACTCCAAAGTAGAAATATCATGGCAGAAGGGCACGATGGAGCAAAGCTGCTTAGTTCATGGTGGCCAGGAAGCAGAGCAGTAGAACAGTGTCAGAGAGGAAGTGGCCAGAAAGCAGATACAATCCCCAAGGCCATGCCTCCATGACCCACCCAGGCATATCCAGACATGTGTTTTATTAATCCTCTGAGTGGCTCTCCAGTCAATAAAGTTGGCAATCAAGTTTAACTGTCACATCAAGTGAAGATTCCTGACACAGCTACAGAAATGGGACTAAAATTTTGAGAAAAGAAAATTTCTCTTAGTTGTCACCCATTTACTGTTTTGGTCTTCACATTCAGAGTCTGGGGATGGGGTAACAGGAGGCATGCCTTAGTCATGTCCTGCCCTTGACTCTTTAATGCTCAAAGACTATGAGGGATTTAAAATAAAAGCACTATGAGGGAGAAGTTCCTAGGCCTCCATCAGCAACATACTATGTGGGGTTGTGAGCTCCAATAAAGCAGAATGCTGTAAGGTGGGACCATGAGGTTTGCCCATGGTGTGCACGAGGTCCTGACATTGACACTTGGATTGAGTTTCCCAGTCTCTCTTTACATACCTACAGAAGCCTTAGAGGGACTCAAGGAAGGAATCATCTGATGACCCTCAGCACCCATTCTTACCTCCTCCTAATAAATCTTCCTTTACTGCAAAAGATGAAAAAATAATGGTGGTGTTTTCCTGACTCCCTTGCAGCTAAATCTCTGATAGTAAATTTAGTTCAATGCATTAAATGCCTTCAAGTTGAAATTTGGAAACAGTGATGAAGTTAAAGTTGCTTATACTACTTACTGCATCCTTGTTGGAGCTGAGAAAATCAGTCATGCTGGCTTTGTGACCCTAGGCCCTGCTTTCAGGTCCCTGGACCACATCCATGGGACAGAGAGCAGTGGCCTCCAGATTCTCCACCTTCCTGGCTGGGTCAGTGTTAGTAACTCCTTTGGTGAGCCATTTCTAGTGTTTGGAGAGAGATTCTTGGAGGCCAAGGAAAGAGTCTGCTACTCCAGCCCTTCTTTTGAGTTTTTGTTTTTCCTAGTCAGTACCAGTAGGGGATATCAAGTGATGGTTATGCTTTAAACCATTTGTTTCAAAGAGTCTGTTTAAGGTGGCAGTAGATACCCAATACATCCTGCTGGCCAGCCTCCTCTGCTCCAGCTACCTTGTCCTGGTTAAAATCTCATTTCATCATTCAGAACAGGGCCAGGAAGAGAGTAAGGCAAGGGAGTAGCCAGAATTCCTCTAATTTCATGCAGAGGTGCCTTGGGTTTGTCACTCCAACCCAGGTCCCATATCTGGTTTTTGCATGGTGTGATAAAGGGTAGGTCTTGGTGATCTTGACCTTGACCTAACACCTAAATCCAAAGCAGGGGCCCATACACCTGGCTTGGCTTTCTGTGGGGAAACCTGAAGGGTGAGAGGAAAACCCCTCTTAGAAAGTAGGCAGAAAGAAGGGTCTGGCCACCACTGACGGAGAGGCTGGTCATGGAATTCTGGATGCCAGCAGGCCCTTTCATGGACCCTGAGCTGAGCAGAGAGGACTCTAGTGTTGGCAGTGTCAGGCGGTTGGTGGCAGCTTGACCTCAGTTAACAGGTCTCAGGGGAGGCCCCAGGAGAAGGGCCTTACTCAGGGTCGGGATGGGAAGCCCCATTTGGAGCCCACTGGGGCTCATGAAAGAGCAGGAGAAAAGTCACACTGTGGACGCACTGAGCAACTCCTCTTTCAGTTTTCCCGATGGGCCCTTGAGATAAATCAACTCCCTTACCTCCAGTTCCAAAAATCCCCAAAGCTCTGGCACCCAATAGACTTTTATAGCTGGCAAGTGAAGACAGATGTGAGTTATTTATGGTCTTCATTAGTCCATTGACTGTAAATATCTATATATGTTTCTCTCCAGAAATATTAATGCACTTGATTGCAAACCAGAACCTGCTGGGTGTTCTGTAATGTAGCATGTACCATACAACTTCTCTGAAATCCAGCATCTCTAAATATTGAAACATGTGGTCCAAAGATAAGGCAGAATGGGCTCATATTATTTTTGTTTTCATATGTGGTGTGATTACAACATATTGCGAATATTTACATTTTTTAAAATTTATTATACCTGGGTGTGGGGAACACGCCTGTAATCTTAGCACTTAGGAAGCTAAGGCAGGAGGATCACTGCGAGTTCAAGGCCAGCCTGGGCTATATAGTGAGTTTGAGGCCGGGTTGGGCTATAGAGTGAGACCCTGTCTCAAAAAAATTTTTTTTATTATAATAAAAGACACATTACCATTAATCCCCTTTAAAAATTACTTCCACCTTGCTTCTGAATGCACCATCCCATCATTCTCGCCACTGTCTGAAGCAGTTCTGGAAGACACTTTCATAGGTGTCTTTACCAGTACAATTAAAAAAACAAAAACTGGTGACTGCTGCTGCTGAGTGCCATCAAACAGAAAGACAGACTCATAAACACATTACAGTGTATCCTCATCCACCTTATTCACTGGATCTAGCACTGGGAAACTTCTGACTCTTCCCCAAAGTCAAGATGGCCATGAAAAGTAAACGTTTTGAATTAATTCAGATCCTTAAAGCAGTTGCATCAGTACAACTAAAGACACTCACAAAAGAGCACTTCCAAAACTGCTTCAGAAAGTGGCAAGAGTGATGGGATAAATATGTTTGAAGCCAGGGAGAATGCTGTGGGGGATTCATGGGCAGGCATTTTTAACTGCAGTAGATTTTTAAAATTGAATTATTTACTGTATTTTTCTATCACATGTCACATGAGGAAAGCGGAGACCCTAGCAACATCAAGCATAGCCCAATGCCACAAGCTACCAAGTGGAGATGCACATTGAACCCAGGCTTTCTTTTTTTTTCTTTTTTCTTGTTTTGAGACAGGGTCTTGCTATGCAGTTCAGGCTGGCCTTAGGCTCACTTTGTAGCCCAGGCTGGTCTTGAACTTGCAACGATCCTCCTGCCTCAGCCTCCTGCATGCTGGGATTACAAGCATGCACCACCACGCCCTGCTTGAACCCAGGTTTTCTGACAGTGCTGCCAGCTCTCACAACCCAGGAGCAGACCCTGTCATGTGTCCTGGGTGTGTGAATTCAGAAGCTGAAAGAGAATCACGGAACCATGCTGAGCCGCTGCTGGCTCCCCACTCCTACGAGGATGAGCGCCTGACTGCATCTGGCACTCTGAGATCTTTGTAGAGCACCTTCGGTCGCTTCATGTGCTTTCAGATATGTATCATTTGTGGACCCAACGTCAAGGAGAGGTTTATCCGCAGAAAGCTGGGAGTTTAATGAAGCTTTTTGAACTGCAAATATGATCACTTGACTCTTAGATGTTTCTTCTCCCTGTCCCCCTCTGTGTCACCCATAGGCTTTGGCACAGTCTGACCAGGGCTCTGGCCATGCAGTTCTTTTGGCTGAGTCTTTCTAAGGATACCCTTCTAATCTTAGGGTGGCCTGTCTCATGGTCACAAAAGGGCTGCCAGGGATGTCTGCAACCATATGCCTCACGGGTGAGGGAGTGAGAGGTAGAGGTATTTGAGGCATTAAGCAGTTATTGAAGCAGCTCCTTAGAAGCAGGCCTGTTCTGACTGAGCCTACATCATGAGGCCAGAGCCAGAGCAGGAGAAGCTATGAGGCACCTTGAACATCAGTCCCGGGGAACATCACTTCTGCATCTAGCAAAGCCCGGGGTTCAGGCTGACTGGCGTAATCTGAGTTCCCCGAGTCAGTCCTGTGGTAGGAGTCTTAGCATTGCCCCAAATGGCCTGGAATAATCAGGCCCAAATCCGGAACTGGGATGGTCGCCAGTGCTGCTCAAGCTTTGGGGTGACAAAATTTGGGGGTTACATGACCCAGATGTGCTCTGAGTGCTGAGCTCTTTTCCTGATGTTTCTCTGCTTCTGTGTTGGCCCACAAAGTAGCCCCCCCAAAGGGAGCCCCCCACTGAGTCCAGGTTGCAGACCCTGGCCAGGCTCCTGGCATCTGAATCTGTGGACCAGGAAGCCCGGATGTGGACACCGGGTGTTAGCTGAGCCTTGGTGCCTCAGGGCTGCCCCTCAGCCTGACACTCAGAGGGCACTGAACACGTGACTCTGCTCCATGTTCCCAAATGTGAGTGCCACAGGGTTTGTTGTACAGATCTGAGAAAGTTACAGGGAAAACACACTTCCCACCTGATACAGTGCCCCCAATTCTCAACTCCCAGAGTGAATCACAACCTTCCATGCACTGGGTATTTGCCCAGGTACCTGCTATTAATGTCACAGGATGTACGAGTGTTATTTGTGTGTGTGTGCTCTCAAACCTGCCTTCTACACACCGGAATCGTGCCATAAACACGTTTGTTGAGTGAATACTCGAATGCCTGGATTCAGCTGAGGGGAGTCTGACTGGAAACAGGTAAATGGATGAAGGTCACTTTTACCTACACCCTCTAAGGCTGTCAGTAGCAAGAACTCACAAGGTATTTTAATAGAGAGATTTTAATACAGAGAATGACGGACCAGCAAGACAAGTGGCCACTGAGGACATACAGAGATAGGACGCGCAAAAAG
>RJWT010037435.1:0-13140 GCA_004365215.1 Cuniculus paca | reverse complement strand
TTAGTGGGATCCAAAATGCACAAAAGATGTTGTGAAGGTGAAAGGGGAGGAGACGTCGAGAGGGGGAAGGCAGTGGCCATTGTTAATCTATTATCCTGTTTTGAAACCCTGTATTGTTTGGTTTTTTGTTTTGTTTTGGTTTGGTTTGGTTTTAGTAGCAGGGACGGAACTCACGACCTCATGTCTGCCAGGCAGGTGCTTATGCCACTGAGCTAAATCCCCAGCCCCACCCTGTATTATTTTCATTGTTCTATTTAGCTTGGTTTTATTCTGCTTTGTTTTGTTTGATTTTATTATATTTGATGGCATGGAAAGCCATTTAAAAAACAACAAAATGGACTATAATAACAGCCATTATTGATTTCCTATTATCTTGTTTCAAAGCGCTATATTGTTTTACTTGTTTTCTTTTGATTGATTTTATTCTATTTTGTTTTGTTTGATTTTATTATGTCTGATGGTATAAGCAGTTACTTTGAAGATAACAAGATGCACTGTGGTAGCCACCATTCTATTCTAACTGTCTTGTTTTGAAGTCCTGTATTGCTTTCATTGTTTTGAGTTGATTGGTTTTATTCTGTTCTGTTTTGTTTGATTTTATTGTGCCTGATGGTATGGGAAGTTATCTTGAAGATAGGCACCATGGTAGCCATTGTTGGTTTCCTTTTATCTTGTTTTATAGTCTTGTATCATATTCATTGTTTTGTTTTGATTGACTATTCTGTTTTCTCTTGTTTTTATTCTCTTCAAAATAAAAACAAAAAAAAAGACAAGTTTCCACTCCTAAGAAAGTGCAACCAGACTGTTCTAGGTCCAGATGTGACCTAAATATTGAATTTATCAAATACCTAGTTCATGGTTGCTCAGGGAAGGAAATATCTTTACACCAAAACATTCCCTCTATATGTATCTGAGTCACCTCAACACATACCCTATTGGGTAAGATCACTTCTCTCCTAACCCCACATACTACTCCATACCACCTTGCAGTCTGGTCCACTCCACCTACCCAGAACTGCTTTCAGTAACTGAAGAGGTGGAGTTTGAATTCTTATCACTAACAAGAAAAACAGAATCCCTTAGTCAAAGGCAATATTAAAATCTGATCACACTAACATTTGAATTGGATTAGTTGGGCCACCCTGAAGAATATAGGACTCCATAATTTATTCTTGTACTTTTACCATTATTTATTGACCTTCTATTATACACTACTCACCATGATAGCAAAGGAGTTAACCATGGCAAGTAAAATAACATATTAACCAGTCCCCTGAAAAAGCTTAAAGTTCGCCAAAAAAGAGAAATATTAATCCAGTTACCACATAGCAAAGGGTACAACTCAGACTTAAGTAGAGGGTGAGGCGATCCTTTAATGATGTGAAGTAGGAATAGTCTGTCCTACTCAGGTATGCTTGTGGGGCTGGTAAGATGCTGATTCCCAGGCTCCTGTGCACCAATGAAATCCAAATCTTTGGTAGCTGTGCAAGAATTAGCCGTGTATAGGATCCCTTTTCCTGCAACTGTGTTGATCATTACTCAGCCAAGGTTGGGAACTACCTAAGTAGGAGGAAGAGACAGGGAGCACAGGGAAGGGTATGTGCGAGGTCCCACAAAGGAGGACAGGCCACTGGTGGAGCCTACAGAAGGCCAGTGTGGCTTGAGCATCTCGAGCAAGAGGAAGTTTGATACAGATGAGGCAGGGAGGAGGGTGGGGCTGCGAGGAGTCAGGCCAACCCAGGAGACACCCTGCAGACTAGATTCAGAATTTTGTTTCTATTTTAACATCCAAGAGAATTTAGTGGCAGTTTCTTCTATCATCATCATCATGATTTTTATTATCTTAGACACAATCAGCCTTCATTCTGAAAAGATCATTCTGCCTCCCTGACAGAAAACAGACTGGAGGGAGCAGGAGGGACTGGCCTTAGCCTTGTACCACCCGACCTGCAGGCTGAGAACTGGCAGGCAAGCCGCAGGGTGAGGTCTATCTGTTGGGAGGCAGGTACCACAGGGGCCATTCTTGTCAGGTAGACAGACCGTTTTGGCAGCCTCAATTAGCACCAATCAACAAGTCTGGCTGGAATCCCTCTCCTCAGAGGGACCCAGCATGGTGGCTTTGACAGCCTAGCTTGGCATAGGGCTAGGCAAGACCACTACAATCCAGGCAGCCTGCAGGAAGCCGTATGCCCTGCTTAATTCTTCCACAAACCTGCTGCTTACCGTCATGCAGACATATGCAGCCTTAATATGGTTACAGCTCCTTAATCCCAAGGAAAGGGGGTGCAGGGATGATCCTGCCCAAGCGCAGTGATAGAGAGGAAAACTGTCAGAAGTGATTCTTGGCTGAGACTGGCAACATACACTGTCACTTGAACCTATCAATAGACCAGGCTGATGATGTTTTTCACTTAACACCTAGCGACAAGGCTGTCAGAAACTGGCAGGAGATCCCTGCATGTCCTGCCAAGAAAGAGGAACATGAAAATCTGTCGAAATCCATGCTTGTTAATAAATATACCCCTGGAATTCTTTTTAAAGAACCCAAGGTTTCAGATGTCTAGGCAGTATTTGCCAGGGATCGCGAAAGTCAAAGGCACCAGGTTTCTTTCCAATGCCAGTGTTCATGTGATCTGGGCTTGTGGGCGGAAAGAAGGAGGGGGAGGAAGAGATATAGTGAAGGACAGACCCCCAAGATACTGATCTTTGTACATTCTAGTGTGAGGTCAGCATAGAGCAGAGGGAGCAGGCCCTTGGCACTGCCCCAGGTTCCAATGATGCACTCACTCTAGGCCACTGGGGCCAAGATCCTGTGGTACCTGCACTAGGACAGTATGTTTGAGATTCTATAGACAGATGGGAGTGAAAATGCAATAACTAGAAGCCAAGCCTGTTTGGTTGCTGTGTAGTCATTGGTGCTCATCAATGATATCCCAGAAGAACTGTACTTCCCTGCCCGCCTTGACACTAGGCAAGGTCACATGACTTGGTGTGGCCAAGGGAAGCTATGCAAGTCACACTTCAGAAAGGAACCTTTAAAAGCCCAAGCATAATTTGCTGCTTGCACTCTCTTTCTGCCCTGGTGTTATACAGCAACTGCTTTAGTAGCTGGGTCGCAGAGTAAGGATTTTTGCACTGGAAGTATCCCAGCTAACATGCAATAGAAATAAATAAAACTAGCTGTTTTCTTAAAGTCATTGATGCTATAGGGACTGCTACAGCAGAGCCCATCTACACGCTATCTGCCAGAGCCATTTTGAAGATTTCCTTCTCTCTTCCCCCATAATCCTGCCTGTCATGCAAAGAATGGTTACAGTCCAGCTAATCTAGATTTGCATCTGCCGGTGATGCTCTTGGGAGGTCTTAAACTCCCTGAGCCTCAGTTCCTTTATCCCTAAATTGTGGGTAACACTACTATTGATCCTGTAAGGTTCTTACAATAATTAGGTAAAATAGTATCTAGAAATTATGTCTAGGGTAAGCATAACTGGTCTGACCTGCTATCCTTAGAATGGCCTGCTGGCAAGGTCGGCCCTTGACTAATGTCTGGGAAACTGAATTTTAAGAAGGTCCCTACCTTCCCTGATTGATGATGGTGGCTACACACAAACTGCAAGAATAAAATTTATGCTGAACATCTGCTTTTCTTATGGGCGTCTAGAATCTTGATGCATGCCAGGCATGCATGCCTACAGGACCAGCCCCAGTAAACACAGTGGGACCTGAATCTTTAGTGCAATTCCCTGGTTGGCAACATTTCATACATGTTGTTGCAATTTGTTGCTGGGAGGCATAAGTGTATCCCGTATGACTCCACGGGGAAAGGACTCTGAGAATCTTCTTGCTTGGTTCCCTCCAGACTTCGCCCCATGTGCCTTTTTCCCTTTGCTGATTTTGGTTGGTATCATTCCACTGTGATAAATCTTAGCCTTGTGTCAGAATCATGTCCTTGAATGCTGTGAAACCTCTGCATGTACCAACAAACCAAAGGTTGGTATTAGGGACTCAATAAGCATAAATGTATAACTGAACAGTGAGCAGAAAGATTGTTAGCATTCAAAACGAAACAAAGCCAGGTATGGTGGTGCATGACCATAAACCAAGCACTCTGGTAGGCTGAGGCAGGAGGATAGCAGGTTCAAGCCTAGTCTAGGCAACTTAGCAACTTAGTATAGCTTTGTATCGAAGTTTAAAAATTAGAAAAAAGGGCAGGGGATGTAACTCAGTGCGAACGCCTTGGTCTCAATCATCGGTACTGCAAAACATTAATTAATTAAACAAAGGAAGACACAAAATGAACATACCTAATTCATAGGTAACCAGAAAATAAAACCACCAACAGACCCCTATATCCTCAAGATACTTCCTCAACTACTAACTAGCAGAATGATGGCTATTCTAGCCTAAGATCCCAGAAAGTAACCTTCCTATGGGTCTAGTATGACCACAGGGAATGAATCTGTCCCGGACTAAAATTTATACCAAAACAGCCATTCCTCAGGCCACTCAGTAAAAAATCACAGCAATTCTAGGAGCAATAAGAACTAGAGTGAGCTCTCTTCTCTATTTTTTATGAACACTGCCTCATTTAATCACTGCTCTGGAGGAAGCATGATGTTATTCCTACATACATATGGTAAAACAAGCATACAGAGGTATTATGGCTTGTATCTAGATGTCCCCCTAAAGGCTTATGGAGGGGCTTTTCGGAGGTGGATGAGCCCCGAGTGCGTGAATTTGGATTAAGGGTGTGTGAATAAGGAATAAGAGTATAATTAACTAAATTAGTCCACTGACTGGTTTAGCATAGATCTGGGTATGGGTGGTACCACCCACAAGGTTTGTACTGGATGAGATAAAAGGGAAAGGGAGGCTCCATTCAGCTGTTTCACTGACTTCTGCCTGCCATGCCATAGACTGTTTCTCCTCTCCCATGCCCCTAATACCCTGCCTTGAAGCCAGCAGACTATGGACTGAAATTTCTACAAACTGTCAAGTAAAATAGACCTTTCCTCCTTTAGCTTGTGGGTATCAGGTTTCTTGTCTCACCAATAAGCAAAGTAACTAAGACAAGAGATGCTGCCATGTGACCAGCACACAATGTCACAGTTAAGGGTGGAAACTTGCAGTCCAGGTCACCTGGGTTCCTATCTTACATTATACTAATGTTCTATGTCTGCTGTTACAAGTTGCTATAAACTGGAAGGCTTAAAACAATAGAATTTAATTTTCTAAAGTGATAGAGACAAGAAATCTGAATTAAGGCCTTTGGCAGAATCACACTCCCTCCAAAGACTCTACAAAAGGATCTTCTTTGCCTCTTTCATCTTTTGGTGGCCTGAAGCATCCTTTGGCTTTTGGCTCCATCACTCCTATCTCTCTTAGTCTTCACATGGCCTTCTCTTCTCTGTTATCTATTCTTTTCTGTCTCTTATAATACTTGTCAGAGTAGGATCGAGACCTCCTTACCTCAAGTGTGTTATTCAGAACAAGACTGACTAGGTTCCATGAATAAGGACATGGGACTTCAGAATTACCACCCAGCCCACTACAAGCACCAGTGCTTAGTTCCATGCCATCTTGGACAGTTAGTAACTTTTCAGCAGGTTACAGGATGGCTCTGAAAGGTAAGTACAGACTTGCATGAAAGGTGTCTCATGTAGACTATCATAAGAGCCCAATAAACGTTAGCTATTATTGTTGTCCATCATCACACAATTGTTCAGAAGATGAGCTAGGATTCAAACTGGCACATGCAACTAGTATTCAGTTTTCCTTCAATCAAAGAAATCATTATAGATCTAATGATTGCTCACATGTCACCTTGGGGTTATTCTGGTTTGACCCTTCTAATCATTCTTTGGTTCAAAATTTGTGAGGGGGCTAAGCTCCTGTCAGGCCCCCTCCTGAGGCCCTCAAAGAATAATTCTGGAGAAACTCAGCTCCTCTGTTTCACCATCTCGAAACCTCGACAGTAATTACAGCTGCCACACGAGTGTACTTTGAGGGTTATTGAGTTAATGACCATAAAGTCTGTGGAGCTCTTCAGAGGAAAGAAGCCATAAAAATCAGATAAATAAAACAGTCAATCACATGTTTATTATGTCCACAGGGTGCACAGTACTGTACTCTGAAATAAAAACTAAAGGGGAGAAAAGCAAAGAGAAAGAAGAAAAGTTAGTTCAACCAGTCTCTCCAGTCCAGACTATAAGGCCAGATATGAACTAAAAGCAAGAACCCTCCCAGAGTTTGAAAAATGGAGGTGCCTATCAGTATGAAAAAGAAAATGCCAGGCACAGTGGTGTACACCTAAAATTTCTGCGCTTGGGAGACTGAGGCAGGAGGATCATCACAAGTTCAAGGTCCACCTGGGCCACATAGTGAGAGACCCTGTCTCAAAATTTAAAAAAAGGTTAAGTGAAAGAAAACTTGATTTAAAAAATAGGCAAAGGATTCACGTATACAGCTTACACGCACACACACAAAACACAACTAGTCAATAAACAATGAAGAGATGTTTTCTTGCCTCCACAATGAATCAAAGCAATAATGCAATGCCATTTTCATTTCTCACATAGGAAATTCTGTTTTTTTAGTGTTCTGATACACGGTGCACAGAGGATGTGAAGAAACAGGTTCCCTCCATCCCCTTTAAGAATTGGGGCGATGTCTTGGAAAGCAATTAGGCAAGACCCAATATGTGCATACATAATCTCTACCTCCTGAATCCTAATGTGACACTCCATTATTGTGGCTCCAAGCCTCGAGGGGGAAAGAGGAAGAGCAAGGTGCCTTTTACAGAGTCAATGGGCCACTGTGTAGGATGAAGTCATCTTGAAAAGGATAATTAGAGTTCCAACTGGTTTTCATTTTATTTCATTTTCTTGCCTGCAGTAGGCAAGCAGGGAGATCGTGTTACTTCCACAGCCGCCAACAGCAAAGCTACCCAGTTTTCCTATTTCTATAGCGAACCTGTGAAAGAGAGAAGCCTGCTGGTGTAAACTGCTTTGATGGGAGGAAGCATCTAAAATGCATTTTAATTTCAATTTGTGTGAAGCTTTTGTATCAAATTACAGATCTGGGGCAGGATTCAACTCAGCAAAGAATCCCATTTGCCATCAGTTTAGATATATTTGTTGTGCTGTCAAGGGGTGAAATAATTAAGGCTGAAATCCTATCTCCATCGGTAACCGTCCACTGGTGTCCCACTTCCCGCGTTGATCAGGTCAGTCAACGGAGAAATGACTGGTGTTCAGAGTCCAGTGCTGCCCACCTAGAAGCCGCACCCCAACCAAAACTCCCCAGGCAAATCAGGGAGTCCAAGGGGTTTCTCATTCAAATGCAGTCCTGCTAGTGGTTTCATGTTAACTGCAGGATCACCAATCAACTAGGTCAGTCAAGGTTGCTTGAACAAACTAAAACAGAAGCTGGAATAATTCAGCAATCATCTGAATGCCACAAAACCACCAAGTAACTGGTACCAGGCAGCTGAGTTCACCTAGTCGCTTTTATGCAGGTAAGAGTGAAGCTGTATTTGATGGCCAATGCGATCAGAATGCAACAGCCACCATTGCTTAAATATTTCTTATTTCTCTAGTCTAGCATATTAGGGTTGTCCCCTTAGGGTGCACAAGTCCTGCCCTAAACAAAGATGCTGGAATACATCCCTTGACTGGGACTATCACCAATCCTCTATCTAGGTAAGTGTTGGCTGCTAACAACACATAGAAACCTCTTCTCTTGAGAACTACTCTCTGTTAGGTTATCTAGGCAGGTGCATTCTGCTCCCACCCCTCTTTCCACCAGTGCAGGGGCAGCTACTGACTGCCTCAAACAGGAATCAAAGGCCAGCATCCTTGCCTCAAAAGAGAATAATTCTGCAGAGTGGCCTCTGTCCAGAACACCATGCCCCATGAATCAGGGAGTAGGCTGGGTGACCTTACTGGGCTGGCCTTGCTTAGCTCTGCCCTTTCACCGCTCCTCCTCACTCGCAGGTTTCTCCTGAGAACATTCCCTCCGTGAGTCATGTGTGCCCAAACCGCTACCTCAGGTTTTGCTTCCAGGGAACTCAACCATATGAGTTTCCTAACACCACTGGAGCAAACTGCCACAAATTTAGTAGCTTAAACAATCCAAATTTGTTATCTTCCAGTTCCAGAGATCAGAAATCTAACCCAGATCTCACTGGGCTAAGTCTGGCTATTGGCAGAGTTGCATTCTTCCTGGAAACTTCCAGGGAACAATCTATTTTCTTCCTTTTCCAACTCTAATCGCTGTTTGTGTTCCTTGATACCACTCTCTCTGCTTCCATCATCACATAGCTTTCTCTGACTCAGACCTTTCTGCATCCTCATAAAACGTTGCTTATGACACCATTGAAACTATGTTGATAACGCAGGAAAATCTCTCTGTTTCAATACCCTTCACTTAATAACATCTACAAAGTCCCCTTTACCATGTAAGGTAACAAATATGGCCCCTGGCTACAGGAATTCAGTCATGGGTGGCCGTTATTGTTCCTGCCGGGCTGCCTTTAGATATGGTTACAAGAAGTAGTCTTATCTCACACGAGGGGTCTCTGGTGTTGGCTGCTTGGCAACGAGGTGCCCATCATTTGTGGGAGATGGAGCATCATCTATCCCTGACGAGAGGGTGCAGTGCAACTGCTGAGATTTTCACCTATGGAGAATGGGACCAGCTTAGGCTGGAAGGAGATGCCCTGGCTGGTGCAACATCTCTGGTCTTGGAGATTCAGGAATAATAACGGTTTGGAATAGGGCAGCTGTTACAGAATCCCATGAATGCTTCGAAGAGAAAAAATGTCAGCCTCAATCAAAAATTTAGAGCAAATTGTGTCAGAGAATCTCCTGGACAATATTTAAAGAAACCTTATTCTTCTTCAGCATGAAAGCAGAGCTGAAAAACAGACACAGGACTTACTGTGAGAGTGGCAGAACCTCTCAGCCTAGGCACATCTCTCCACCAAGGTCAAGGTCCTTATATGAAAAGGTGAGACTCTGAGACTTGGGGTGGATACACCTAGAAATAGGCTCTTGAGCTCTGTTACAGTTGATACATTGTGTCAACTGGAGAAGTTTAGAAGATTAACTGAGAAACTCAGCAGGCAGCCAAGATTCTTTGTAAACATCCTGAGCCTGTGCAAGATGGGGGCAGGTAGATTTTGTGAATGCTGTACCCTCCCTCGGGGGAGGCGGATGTGTACAATATAAGGAATGAAGAAAGGCTTGCTCAGTCTCCCTTTGGTTCTGGCTGGTTTTGCTGGCTGCTGCCTTGAAGTGTTGCCCCGGAGCCATGCCACCCTTCCTTGGAGCCAGCTGATAATGGACTTAAAACTCCACAAACAGCGAGCTAAATAAACCTTTCCTTCCTTCATTTTGAGTGTCGGGTATTTTGTACCAGCAATGAGAGAAAAGACAAGCTCCTTCAACTCTAAGATCCTCCTGAATCCTCAGGATCTGAGAGGTGTCCTTCTTATCTCATGTATGCCATTTGTACAAACAAGGCAGTTTGTGCTGAACACCTGCTTTCCTTTTAGGAGTGTGGAATTTGGGTACATTGCCAGCAGTGAGTTCCCGCATGACAAGCCCTCAATTAAAAAAAAAATATTCTGGACCCTGTGTATCTAGGGAGCTTCCTGAAAGACAACACTTCACATGTTGCTAGAGGAAAGTAAGTGTGTTCTGTGTAACGCCACTGAGCGAGGGCTCTAGGAAACTCGAGCCTGGTTTCCTCCAGACCTTAGCCTAGGCAACTTTTCCCTCTGCTGTTTGGCTTTTATAACCTTTCACTATAATAAATCATGACCAATAACACTATGCTGATTCCACGAGGCCCTCCAGAAGCCACCAAACCTGGGAGTGGTCTTGGAGACATGCAACATACCCCATGACAAACAGATAAACATGACCTTCAAAAAAAATGACCTTCTTCATGCATATGTTTCTGGGCATTTACAACAGTGAGAAATTTAGTAGATCATGAAGAAAATGCCCCAGTAGCCTAGAGTTTAAAAATTAAGTTGCTCCTATTTTTCTCAGGAGATTTGGCTTCCCTTTGTACCCACTATAGGTGCATTCCATCTTGTTTAATGTGTAAGAAATGTTTCATCCTTAGAGGTTTTTGTGCTTACCTTATAAAATAGTATATTTTTCAGAATTTCTTATAGGGGTCCTTTCTCATTCTCAAAGCACTACCTTTCTTTAATCTCACTACCCCAGGGATTTCTGAAATGATTGAAATTCTCCCTGAGTCACATTTTCTAATCTAACTTCTCACACTAATAACTGGGTTAAAAATCTGCTTGGCGGATTTCATGTTCTGGCAGAGGTAGAATGAGGGAGAAGCCTAGGATATGCCTATGGGTGCACAGAAGGGTATTTCCAGCAGAACAAGGGATATTTGGCATTCCTGAGCCCCTCAGTGATCTGAAAGGAAAACTAAGAATTATCACCCTGAAAAAGTCGGGGAAAGAGAGTGTGAAAAAGGAAGAAGTAGGAAGGGGCTAGTTTCAGTCCAAGAATCTTCCAGGGGCTGAAGTCCTGGAGTGAAGGGGTGGACAATGGCCTGGCCAGGTATGCCTGGAAGTTCCAGCCTCTCAGGGTAGGCTAAGGGAAAGAACAGGTTACTCTAGTGACGAGGGTATCCACGCAAGTTGTACATGACTGAAACAAACAACTGTCCCTCAGGTTTCTATGAATAACTCCATCAGAATATCATTTTTCTCTCCTCTATTTAGAGTGCCAGGTCCTAGGCAACTTCCTTTCTGTTTTCCTCTGGTTCTATATCCTGGCCAAGTACCTCAGCCCTCAGTTCCTTGTTCTCTGGTCCAGCCTTATTAGGCGCAAGACGACAGTGTCAGAGTTTATGTTTAGTTAAGTTATGTTCAATTCTACCCTGAGATTCTTCCCCTACCCAGTCTTCTCACACCTGTCTGCCGTAGGACAGGAGGCACTGGGTCGTAACAGAAAACAGATGGCATGTTGAAGGGGGTGAGAGGTGATAAAAACTCTACAAAGATGTGCACAAGCGGAAAGGAACTGAGAGGGAATGATCCTCTCCCCATCTAGAGCTAACAAACTTAGGAAGCTGCTACCAAGACTGAAGGGATACATGGGGAGAGTGTTACTGGAACTCAACAAGATCTGCAGCACTGAGAAAGGGCCACCTTACAGGAGTTTGACCTACCACAGAAAACCAATACCAGCCTATGTCCCATCAGGAAGTGAACCAGGAATTCAAATATGCTCAGCGCCATTTTTTCCTTCCCTCCAATCTCCAGTTCGTGTCTCCTATTGGTCAAACCCAATGAGAAGCTAGAGGGCAAGAGAACTCACTGATGGGTCCCTGGGAGCACATAAAACATGCCAGCTCAATGGCTGAGTACAAATCAAAACACACACACAGAAATAAAAATCAAGGCACATTCCAGAAACTTTTATTTCTATGAAATAGATAACAGACGCCCAGGGAATTTAAAAACTTACTTGGAAACACAATTTTGTACTTCAGTAGCACACACCTTAGTAGATAGCTAGCTATTAACATAATTAGTATCTGAAGCGGCCTTTCCCTTCTAGTTGGCTTATAAAATACACCACTTCAGAATAGGATGGGAGTGTTTGGGGACAGAGCTAAGCTTTTCGGTACCTCCCTGGAGCAGCAGATGCAGCGAGATTGCTGCCTGGCTGCCCCTATAGCAATGCTGGCGCTTCCCAGCAATCGTGTCAGATGTAATCAATTTCATTTTTCTGAAGTTACCAGGTTTCGGTTGCAGTTATCCAGTGAAAACACTGTTCCCACTCTTACTCCTCAGTTACCTGGGGGTTCTGTTTCATAAAGGAGTACCTGTGATCACTTTCACATTTCCAGTCAATAGATACTAACCCTAATGAGCATCACTTATTGTAGGTTTTCCCTGACAAGCAATAGGAAATTCCTGCATGAGGACTCTGATGTTTGTGCAGCTTTCCACATGAATAGGCTGCCTGACAGTTCCTCTCTAATGGAAACCACTGTCCTTCAGGGGCAAAGGTTCAGGGGTGATAAGAGTGAAGGGGTGACGGTAAGAATGGAGCACGAAGGGAAGCTGTGAAATTAAATGTCCCTCCTGCTTGCAGGTGGCAGTGATGTCTGCTGAACAGATGAGCAGAAAAGTGCCCCAGGAGATTGAGTGCATTTCCCTTTCATGGGAGAGCTCTCTTTCAGTACGACAGGCAATATGACTGGCAGCTTTACCAGTGGGTAGCACCCTTGAATCAAAACAATTTTTCTTTCAATTAACAGTTGGCTGAGTAAGGAAACCAAACGACTCATTGCCTGCTACCTTGTGAGGTGCCTTCCCCTCTTAGGCACTGTAGGGAGCAAGTAGTATGGTGGTTAAGGGCGTGCGTTCTGGAATCAGTCAGACCTGGGATTAAATTTCAACTCTAACAACTCTTGTCAGCAATGTGAACTTAGGAAACCCATTTAACTTTCTCATCATCATTTTTCTTACTTGTAATTTATTTTCTGTAAGAGTCAATTAGAGCTGTTTCTTACTCGACTGCTGAAAAGACTAAAGAAGAGAACACAGACAAAAGCTCAGCATACTTTCAAGTATTAAACATATATTACCCAATGAGCCAGTAATTTTATTCCAAAAAGAATTAAAAAGAGTGTTCAGGTACTTGAGCATGAATGGTCACAGCAGTAGTATTCACAATAACTCCAGGTGGAAAGAGCCCAAATGTCCACCATCTAATGATTAGATAAACAAAGTAGGGTCTATTCATACAATGAAAGATCATTTAGCCATCATAAAGGAATGAAATATTGACACATGCTGCAATACCCAGAGTGTATAAATCAGTAGGGCCATAAAGCAGATCAGTGGGGTTGGAGAGAAAGGAATGGGGGAAACTAATGGGTATGGGGTTTCCTTCTGGGGTGATAAAAATGCCTTGCAACTTGACAAACATAGTAGCTGCAAAACATCCTGAATGTATTGATTGCCAATGAATTGTACAGCTTCAAATAGTTAATTTTAAGTTACGTGTTTCATTTTGATTATTTTTGAAATTCAATGTAGTACGAGGAACTTAAAAAAATGTGCAATAAATGTTATGACAACCTATATGTAGC
>RJWT010037434.1:0-13059 GCA_004365215.1 Cuniculus paca | reverse complement strand
TCTGGGGGCATCTCCTTCTGAGGGTGGTAGCCATTGCTGACTCTCTATAGTCTCGTTTTGAAGTCCTATATTGTTCATTGTTTTGTTGGGTTGGGTTTTATTCTCTTTTGCTTTGTTTGATTATATTATATCCAATGGCATGGGCAGCTATTTCAAAGATAGTAAGATATATTATGGTAGCTATTTTGGATTTACTATTGTCTTGTTTTGAAGTCCATTATTGTATTCATTGTTTTGTTTTATGGTTTCTATTCTATTCTTTTCTGTTTGATTTTTACTATGTCTGTAGGTATCTGTAGCTATTTTGAAGACAACAAAAGCATTAGGGTAACTATTGTTGATTTTGTAATGTGGTGAAGTCCTGTAATCACTTACTCTGGTTTGTTCTGATTGGTTTTATTCTGTTTTATATTCCTTGGTTTTATCCTCTTTAAAATAAAATTAAAAGAAAAAACTAAGTTGTGGAAAGAATATTAGCCTTCAGCAGTTCAAACTTTTCTCTCATGCCCAACAGAGGCACCTGTGCTTAGTAATCCTTCTCTCATTTGCAAATCCGTTCATCCATTCAGCAAATCCTACTGCACATCCATTCTCTGCCAGGCATCTGGTCACGTGCCAGGGACTCAACATTAAAACCAAACAAGTTCACAGTGCGGACACTGTTCACTGGATGCGAGAGCTATGACTGAGGGAGAATGAAACATATTCTAAATTGCACAACATGCAGTGACGAAGATAATCTTAGATACTGATGAGTCCTTCGAAGGCTGTAACGGGGCATCACAGATGCATGTGATGAACAGTGACTTGCAGAGCCGTGCCACATCCCTCTGGAAGCTCGAGCACAAGGCTTTCCAAGACAATTTCCAACATAAATACCTCCAGGGTGCAATGACCACACACAGAAATAATAGGATTTGTTCTTGCCAAATACTGCACTTTTTAAATATGAAAAAAACAAAAGCTCAAGGATTGGCCTTTTCATGATGTTCCTTGGCACCATTTTGACAATTTCTTTTTTTTTCCCAATCACATCGATATATCCCCCAAAGGCCTCATTACAGAATGCATCCTGGCAGAGGCTAGCTGCATCGCAAAATGACTCATCTGGAGCTAGACGAGGTCTCTTCTGGGTTCCTGAGAAGCTGACCCTGTGAACTTGGGGGAGCGGGGGAGGAACTGCCGTGAGCTGAGCTCTGGGGTTTGATCTGCAGGATCCTGCCCTGTGGAAGGTCAATCTCCTCCACTGTGCTGAGGGAGCAGGGGAGGACACAGAGCCCTCTGTGAAGACTTCATGCTCCAGCCTCGGAGTCTCCCACTTTCCCCACTGCCTGTTTCAGCCTCTTGTCCTCATGGCCCAGCACCAGAAACTCTTTCCTCATGCACAATCCACTCCAGTTGCACACTCTTCACTCTTGGTGAGGAAAATAAAAGCAAGGATTTCTGCCACCCTCATTTTACTGAGAAACCCAAACCTCCAGATTCAAGAAACCCCAAGGGATTAAGAAACATACCCAAGAACACCCCTCTGGAAAGTAGGAAAGGCAGAGAGTGATCTGTTACAGTCGTGGATCTGGACAATCGTCTGCACCGAGACTAGCTCATATGAAAAGAGAATGAATGATCAATTCAAGGGGTTATTTAGACAAGAAAGTATAAGCCGTAGACAAATGGCAAGGGATGGTGTGGCGTGCCACAGTCTGTAAAAAGTTAAGAGGATTGGGAAGCTCTTACTCTCCTGGCTATAAAAAGGTGGGAACCCAAAATGCACAGCCTGGTTAGGATTTGTGACCTTCTGTCAACGGACACAGCCTGCTCAAAATGATGCCACAGAGAAGGGGTTAGAGGAAAAGATATCCTCTCCCTTCCCCAAACCTCCTGCTAATGAAATTCACAAGAAATTCAGACAGCCTGCTAGGATGCAGAGCAGAAGGAAAAGGGAGGAGAGAGAATGTTTGTGGAGAAGCAATGGAAGACAGCTTGTAGGGACTTGGAGGCTTTTTGCAGCATGTCATCCTGCCTTCCCCGTGAGTGATGACCGCGACTTAGTTAAGCATGCTTTCTTTTGAGAAAGGAGACATGTCGGTTAATCCCAGTGGCTGATGGTCTTACAAATCCTGAGTCACCTTTCCCACACAGTGTTCAGTGAGGATGAGTTCTGGAGTAATGCCCGGACACCTAACTTGCATGTTTAACAGTCTTGTGAACGCTGTGAAGGCTGTATTCATTTTCGTCTCCAGGTTTTAAAGTTACCCTGAGTGGCGCTTTACACACATCTGGAAAGCTGGATTTCAGTGTTGCACGACTCTAACTTCAGGGAGGTAAAACAGCATCCCACCGACTACCTGGGCTCCAACTTGCACTTAGAGTGTGGCAGGAAAACGAAACCACCAACCTAGGCCAAGGAGTCAAGGTCGGAAAGATCAGCAAAGCACAGTCAGGAGCTCCCCTGCCAGTGAAGAGGCTGTGGACGGTGACCGGCAGGGTGGCTTTGAGGCTCTGAGGTCAGTAAGTAGAGAAAAAAAATCCAAACAAGTTGCTAAAATGAGCAGGTATCAAAAACCAGACACTGATGGGCCAAGAACTGGGCTTATCAGGCAAAGTAAACAGGCCAGCCGAGATAAAACCTGCAGTCTACAGTGGCATAGATGGGCCAGCCAGGCGTGTTCTGCGGAACAGGAAGCTGTGTTTAAGTGGCACATGAAAGGGCAGCTGCAACTGGCAGACAGGTGGAGGCTGAGTTTCCTAAAGCAACCACCTTGCGGTACCCACCCTTGTCAATACGGTGGATAGACTCTGGAGGCAGGAAGCTGTTGGGCCTGTTGGATCATGGCCTGGACCTTTTGAAAATGCTTTGAGAGCAGGAACAACCATTAAAATGACCCCCAATCCACCAGAGCCTGGTGTTATTTGTTGTGCTGTTACCTTCTGCTCCACTGAGGTGTGCAAGAAGAAACATCATGATCAGATCTAGCAACAGCATCATCATAATGGCATATATTAAATACTTCCTTACAAGGCCCAACACTGAACTACTGTCACACTGGGGCACACACTGTTGGCAATCCACTCCACAACCACTCCTCCTTCTCTGCTCAGAAAACCTCAGTTTCCTAGATGAGCAATGTACTAGCACCATGAAAGAAAGGATGATTAGTCTGTGATAGTCACAGAAACCTCTGTTCCCTTTGCCAGGGGAAAACATCTACAAGCAAAGCCAAGGACGTGAGAACAGAAAGATGCAAAGCATCACGCCCAGTCACAAACTTATCCCAGGTGCCACCTCATTTAAACTTCTCATTTAAGTAAACATTATATATCCTTTCACATAGTCTGATAATTTAAGCCATTATTATTTGCAGTAGAAAGGGGCCTAT
Organism: Cuniculus paca; assembly: GCA_004365215.1. Taxonomy (NCBI): domain Eukaryota; kingdom Metazoa; phylum Chordata; class Mammalia; order Rodentia; family Cuniculidae; genus Cuniculus; species Cuniculus paca. The sequence continues at coordinate 9,682 of RJWT010037434.1, read as the reverse complement.
CTGATCCACGTGCATTATCACCTTTAATTCTCATAATCCCACAAAGGAGGCACAATTATAGTACCTGTTTTATGATGGAAGCTTAAAAAGTAAGTTTTGTTAAAAAGCCCAGGACCAAAGCTTTAAGGATGTTCTATTACCAATACTACTCAAGCTGTTCAAAGAAATTGAAAGGGATAGAGTGCTCCCAAACTCATTTCTGGAGCCAGTATTGCCCTGATCCCAAAAATCAGATAATGACTCAACTGAAAAACAGAACTATAGGTCAATCTCTTTAATTAACATAGATGCAAAAATCCTCAACAAGATATTAGCAAACAGAATGCATTATATCATCAAAAAGCTGACATATCATGATCAAATAAGTTTCATCCCAGAAATGCAAGGATGGTTCAACATACATACAACTATAAATGTAATACATCACATGAACAGAAGCAAGGTCAAAAACCACATGATCAAATCAATAGATGCAGAAAAGATGTTTTATAAAAACCAACACCCCTTTATGATTAAAAACCCTGAAAAAAAAACATATGTAGAAGGACCATCCAGAAATACATAAAAGCTATCTAGACAAACCAATAATCAGCATCATACTAAATGGGGAAAAACTAAAAATATTTCTTCTAAAATCAAGAACAAGGCAAGGATGACCACTATCACCTCTGCTGTTCAACATAGTTCTTGAAACATTAGCCAGAGCAATTAGGCAAGAGGAAGAAATAAAAGCGATACATACAGGAAAGTAAGAACTCAGAGCTGGGCGTGGTGGCACACACCTGTAATCCCAGCACTCAGGAGGCTGAGGCAGGAAGATTGTTGTGAGTTCAAGACCAGCCTGGGCTACAAAGTGAGCTCAAGGCCAGCCTGAACTTCAAAGTGAGAACCTGTCTCAGAAAGACCCACCCCCCCAAAAAAGTAAGAACTTAAATTATCACTATTTGCAGATGACATGATACGCTACATGGAAGACCCAAAAAACTGCACCAAAAAACTCTTGGAATTAATCACAATTAATAACAGCAAAGTAGCAGAATACAAGATCAAAATAGAAAAATCATTATCATTTGTGTACACCAACAACACATGGATGAGAAGAAAATTATGAAAACAATACTATTCACAGTTGCTTCAAGAAAAATGAAATACTTAGGAATTAACCTAACCAAAAAAGTGAAAGATCTCTACAAAGAAAACTACAGCACTCAGAAAAAGGAAATTGAAGAGAACATCAGAAAGTGGAAAGACACCTCTTGCTCCTGGTTAGGCAGAACCAATATTGTCAAAATGACCATACTTCCAAAACTGCTATAGAGATTTAATGCAGTCCCAATCAAAATACCAACAACATACTTTACAGATCTAGAGAAAGCAATCCTAAAATTCATATGCAACCAGAAAAGACCCAGGATAGCAAAAGTAACTCTGGGCAATAATAGCAAAGCAGGTAACATAGAAATACTGACTTTAAGCTTTACTACAAAGCAGTAGTAGTAAAAATGACATGGTACTGGACAAAAACAGATGCTGGATTAATGAAACAGAACTGAGGCTGTAACAACGTCCCCCAGACATATCAAGCTATTTGATCTTTGACAAAGGATCCAAAGGCATATGTTGGGGAAAAGATAGCCTATTCAACAAGTGGTGTTGGGAAAACTGGTTATCCGTTTATAGAATGAAACTGGAGCCCTATCACTCACTATATACTAAGTTAAAATAAAAATGGATCAAAGATACAAACATTAAAAAAGAAACATTAAACCTTCTGGAAGACAAAATAGATAAAACACTTGAAGTCATAGGAGTAGGAAAGGGCTTTCTCAACAGAATCTTGATCACACAGGAAATAGCAAGAGTTAACAAATGGGATTATATCAGACTAAAGAGCTTCTATAGAGCAAAGATTAAATCAGGAGAGTAAAGAGACAGCCTACAGGATGGGAAATAAAATTTTCCAGCTACTCCTCAGACAGGACTAACATCTAGAATATGCGAAGAACTTTAAAAAAATTAAACCACCTAAAATTAAAGACCCAGTCAAGAAATAGACTAGAGAAATAAACAGATATTTCACTGAGGAAGAAATACAAATGACCAACAAATATATGAAAAAATGTTCAACATCTCTGGCCAGTAAAGAAATGTGAATTAAAACAACATTAAGATTCCACCTTACTCTGGAAGGTAGAAATCAAACAATAACAAAGGCTGGTATGCCTAAGGCAAAAAAAAAAAACAAAAAAAAGGAACTTTTCTACATTGTTGGTGGGAATGTAAACTAGTATAACCATTATGGAAATCAGTATGGAGATTTCTCAAAGAATTGAAACTAGAAATTCCATATGACCCAGCTATCTCCCTGCTAGGTATCTCCCCCAAAGAGCTAAAGTCATCATACTGCAGCAATATTTGCTTACCAATGTTTATAGAAGCACAGTTTGTAATAGCTAAATCTTGGAAGCAGCCTATATACCCATCAACAGATGATTGGATAAGCAAAATGTAGTGTGTATATATAGTGGAATACTACTCAGCTATAAAGAAGCACAAATTTGAGGTATTTGTAGGAAAATGGATGCCTCTGGAAAACAATGTTGAGTGAAATAAATCAGACACATAAGATTGGATACCATACCATGTCCTTCATTTCAGTGAGGCAAAGTACAAGCAAAGAAAATGATAAAAGATAAATAGAAAGGGACAAGGGGACAGATCTTGTCCAATAGGGAAAGGATCCAAGGGAGCAAAGATGGGGTAAGGGGGAGGGGAAATGAGAGGAATAAGGATATGTCAAGTACAAGAGCCTAATAACCCAAATCAGTGTAAACATTGTAAGTCTTACCTTGTGCGAAAACAAATAGCATCAACAAGAATGAAAATGGTGATCAGGGAACCAGAGCAGGAGGGGGAGGGAAGAGGAAGGGGATTAAAGAAAAAATGAGCTGTAATATGTACATGTTATTCCTCCCCAACACGATTATAAACTGCATGAATTACAAACATGTAGTAATAAAAGAAAATGAACTATCAAAAAAAAGAAAAAGAAAAAAAGAAAGGTAAGGTTCACATAGCTCGTGGCAGAGCCAGGGTTGAAACCCATTTCTGTCCAACTCCAAAAGCACCGTTAGTCTTAACAATTAAACTAAATGACGCTTTCTCTCCTTGAGTTCTCCCAATGTCTGACCTTGGACAGCACTAGCACCATGACAGCCAAAAAAGTAAGATCTAGCATTACACCCCCGCTCAAAGCATCCGACCTTCACCACACACCCATTTCAATTTTCTTACTCCCATCTCAGTGAAGGCTAATTGCCACTCTCACCTAGCTACACAGCTGAAACAGGGCATGCTGATGCAAGGGCAGGCGCTCCTGGCCCACTGCCCTGTCTCCACAGTCACTGCTGTGACAGGCAAGAGGGACACATCACAGCCCAGGGCAGGAAGCGAGGAGCTGCTACACACACTGCCAAGGGACGCACCTGCCCAGGCTGCCCTGTGAGAAACACAGCAGTCCTCACCCCTCCTGAATAGGTTCCTGTAGCAAATCGAGAGAGTGTGTTCTGTTAAATGAAAGAGCAAGCAATGAAGAACAGTAAGTCTGATGCTATCTCGCTATTCAAAGAACATGTTTGCATATTCAAAGAGAGGTCTGGAGAGCAGAAATGAAACCGGTAATAAAGACCATCTCTGTACAGTGCGTTTAAAGATGGTGATCATTTTAGATACCTTGCATATTTTATCATTTCTTTAAAAATTAAAGAAAAAAATCTATTGAGTTTCACAATAATGCTATACCACAAAAGCTATGGACAGCTATGGAACTATGCCAAGAAAATGCCCTCAAAAGGGCTGATGGAAATCCTTGCCAACAGGCCTCAAATGCAGTTTTAAGAAACACAGTTACAGGATTTTATCATGGTGCTATATCCACCATACAGGCAAAACATCTGTCCCCAGCTGTGTTTGCTCTCCAGTAGGCGGACGTCTGTCCCTAATCTCATCTGTGATCAGCTTATGTTTGTGTCCTATCTGTAAATTACCTTCTCCCTCTCTCCTCCGCACCTGCCAGAGCTCCTGCTGACACAGGCCACATGGAAATTCAACCCGAGAGCAGGTCGCAGTTGACTTTGTGCTGTGGATCAGACCAGCAAAGCAACAAACACCTTCTATAAATTAAAAGCCATTCTCCAGAACACAACAATCCCCAAAACTTCCAGAAATGCCAGGATTAGTTCATTTCACCCTACCTGGTGCTATTTACAAAGCACCCTGTGATTTACCACACACACTCACGGGCAGCTTCTCCTTTGATCTTCACAACAACCATGCCCCAGTGCACAGGGTACAAAGGGTGTTTGTTTCATTCAGATAAGGAGGGTGAAGCAAAGGAAAACTATTTAATGAATGAAACCACCTAGAAGGCTGGGACTATAGGCCAGAAACCAGGAATACAGACTCTAGAGTGGTTATTATTCATCCATTTCAATATTTGCAAATACTGCCGCCAGCTGTTGAGTGTAGGTCTGTGATACGTGGTGGCATGACAGTGAGACTTGGGGTGCTAGAGCCTGTAGGAAAGCCAGATGGTAGGCAAGGGGTCAAAAACTACTCAGTGGGAAAAATGAACACTAGTTGATAGTGAAAATGTAAAATACGAGATGTGAAAAGTAAGGATGAGTAGGAGTGAACTTGGTATTCTAGGAACAGCATATGCATAGGTCTGGTGGCTTGGGAGCAGAGTACATTTAAAGAATGAAAAGAAAATTAGGTCATAGGAAGAGAAAAATCAGTACAGGTCACAACTTAAGAAGGACATACAGGCTAGTCTCTGTAAACTTGTGGAAGCTATATAATGATTGGCACTTTCATCTTAACATTTACAGGACACCAGTAATTGGATGAAATTGTTTGTCAGATTGAGAAAGGTCTACAGTGAACAGGTGTGTGGTTCGGAAGTGTTACACATCACTCTAATGATCATGCACAATTTTACCCACAAAAACTGCACAGAATTCGAGGTGCTCATCTTATCTCTTGTGCTCTCATATTAGCTCCTGCAGGCCCTACGATGTATCTAATTAGGTACCAATAAAAGAAGCAATATGCACAAATGTCTTCCTAAATGGGGTCTTCTACTGCCTGGCCTTTTATTTCACTGCCAGCCATTTTTTAATAAGACCTTGTAATTACAAAGTCACCTTAAAAATACGGAGAGTTTATCACCTTGAAGAAGTGAATATCAAAATTTTGGAAGAGTGTAAAACCAGATATATAACACTAGAGACTAAGGTAATGCATCCATTCCACATTTGTAGAAATGGCCAAATGGCTCATTTGCAGTCAGTCATGATTTAAGATTAGGTCCTTGGCCATTACACATGAGCACTGAGGCACATGCAAGGAATACAAATCATATAAAGACAAAGGGCTAGGTTGAGAGCCATGAGCCTCTCAACATTCCAAGATCCAGAAGAAAGGGAGTCATTAAACCAAAAAACCATGCACCACATAACCCTCCTACAGTATAAAGACCAATCAATTGACAATAGTTGGAATTTATCATGGTAGATCTTGCAAGGTGGCCAGCTCCCCTAGACTAAAAACTAATACATGACATTTGCCTCTTGGTTTGCTTTCCCCCTGGTAAGTGGGATACCTTGAACTTCTTCCATGAGAAGTTGAAAATGTAGTCTTACTACAACAGGAAGACAAAGAAGAGCAGGAGGAAGAGGAGAAGAATGGGAAGAAGAACTGGAGGAGAAGGAAAACCAATTCCTGAGTGGTAAACTAGAGCAGCAGTGGCAGAGCTATGACACATGTTATTTGTTTTTAAGACAAAAGATCTTAATGCATGCATTGCTTTTTCTAAACTAAAACCTCAGGATTCAGGTTTAATTGCCCTTGGCACTTTGCAGTCAATAAGTGGGTTTTGGTGGCAGTTTAGGCACTCGTCTCTAAAAGGTTCACTACCACTGATCCAGAGAAAGCTGCTTGACTTCTTGGAGTGGATACAGGTGGAGCAATGGCAAGAGAAGTGATAGAAAATAAGCACCCCAAGGGAAAAAAGAATAAGAAAAGATGCCTAGAGTCTGGCTCTAGTCAGCCACTGACTTACAGTGTACCCAGAAAAACATAGTTCTTTCCTCAGCATTGCAAAAGTCCCTAGCGATGCATGAACATCCATCTCATAGAGCTATAATGAAGATCAAGTCAATATATGAACCAATGCTAGAGAAATATAAAATACTAACCTCAACTTAGTAACGATCGAGCAAAAAAGTCTGAATTTCTCCCAACCTGGCATCAGGCCTCTGAGAATAAAAAATCAAACAATTCAAGAAACTGGAATTAGCATTTCCCCAGTCCTTTCCCTCCTTTTCCTTCAGCCAAACACAGCCTCAGACTTGGAAAGCAGGTATTAGTAAAAGTGCACTGAGTGACTAAGTGAGCTAAGTGCTTTGCAGTGAATATATCAAGATTAACCACAGCTTGGGGCTGTTTACCTCCAATGGAAATGAAATTCCATTTTGGGTAGTACAAGCATTTTGGTTGTCCCCAAGAAGCCAGCTGATGGCCCCAACTTGCAGCTTATAAGTACATATGCATAAAATTTGCTGTCAGGAAAGTGATACCCTCAGGCTAATAGGCTCTAATGAGTAGAGAATTTGACATGACATTCCTGAGGAAGTTAGAGACAGAACCACACAGGCCTTGAAGAGGAAAAGAAATTATTTCCACTTTAATTGCCAAGGAAAACCCCCAAGTGAAGATCCGGGCCCATGAACTAGTGGTTCAGTAGCTCTGGAACCTCTGCTGGGAGAAACACTTAGCAGAAGTTTAAAAAGGTGAGCTGGGGACAGAAGCCAACTGACGATGAGGTTAAGACAGGAGAAAGTACTCACAGAACCTTTTTCCTCCCAAGCCTCCTCATCCTCATGCTCCATCCCCAACCCTCCCGAAAAGAACCATTGAACAGACACTGCTATAAATCTACTTCCTGGCATCCAACAGTTCTAGCTGCTAATATTTATAACATTAGTTTAATTAAAGCTTCCAGGAGATAGATTAATATTTTACAGTGGTGTAGGAAATTAGCTTTCCAAAGACAACATGAACTCCCATGGTTTAGCTGGAAAACTAATGCAGCAACTGGAACTTTTTTTTTATTTAGAAAGTTCTCATGGCTCACACATTTTTTATTCTCCAATGCTCCTCTGCAACCAGTAAGACAGAAGAGGAACAGTGACACAGAATTTACAAATGCATCTATTTTTCATATAGGGCTCCATCTCATGTATCATTGTGGCTCGAAGTTTCATTTCCTCTCCTTGCTTTTCTCATGGAAAAATAACCAAGTATATCCATGAAAAGCACAGGGCAAAGTTATAGCAATAAAGATGCAAGTATCAATTTTTTTCTATGATAAAACATTTATTTCTCTAATGGATATTTCCTCCTCCATTTATACTACATAGACCTATATCTGTGTAATACAATGACAGCACAAGATGTGGTTGAAGGCCTGCAGAGGAAATCACTATAAATTACAAACAAAGTGTTATTTTTTTCTATTTTAGTACATCTTGGGCCTCATGTATCTACTAAAATACCTTCTTGCCAATCTACTGATGGTCTTTGCCAACAAACCATCAGATAAAGGAAAGATTATATTGTAGTATTTTCTAAAAATCCTTTTCACTGAAACTTTGAAAACACAGGAATGCAGGTCAATGGGGAGAAAATGAAGCTACTATCATCCACTTCCATTAATCCTTCCACCCCCTACGTCTCTCTGCCATTGAGCCTGCAGTTAACTAAAGGCATATTTAAACCCACCAGGGAACAAGAGAAAAAGATGAAAGTTCTTGAAAAGACAAAATTAGAAATAGGTCAGCTACTGATGTCAATAGAACACAGGGCAAAGTTAAACATAGAAGCCACTTAATGAGGTTGAAATAGATGAGCCCCAGGGTACACAGCCCAGGTGAAAGTGCAGGGGGCCCTGTGATTCTGAGGCATCTGACATGACAGATGCAAGACTGCCTCAACAATGAAGCAACCACTCTCGATTTCACCAAAGAATCTACAACTTTGAATATATCACGTTAGGCACTTACATCTTTAATTCACCTTCAATATCATTCAAATCTCTGTGACTCTGCAGCATCCTTCAGTATTCAGAGGATGTGTTATGTTTTTCAACAGCACAACTATCCATCATCTGCTTGCTACATTACACTGCTCTATCTTGTAGGTCACCAAGCTACCAAGGCCTCTATGACCAGGGTAAGCATCACTCCGCCTCATGAGCTGTTTGATGTCATATATCTGACTCAGAATACTTTGGAAGAAAGGGTACCAGGTGGAGAAAACAAGAAGCTAATATCCTTTAGCATCCAAAAATGCATATTTGGCCTTTACTCCAACAAGGAAGAAGGTGAGTGATTTTAAAAAGAGAGACAGCATCTAGGAAACATAAGTTGTGGTCTGTGCTCATGAGCAACACGCTGCCTATCAACCAATACATAAATTCAGACGGTTGCAAAACCCCCAAGTGGCCCTGAGAAGACGCTAACCTGGATTGCTCTCCCTGGTCCTGAATGGAAAGAGATGCCCTGAAATAGGTTCTAAAGTGAGATAGAATCAGAGATGCCTAGAAGGCCAAAGTTGGAAGGAAACTTAAAAGTCATCTAGTTGTACCCCTCATTATATACTGAGAAAGCTAACACCCAGAGACAATACACGTTTTGCCCAGAGTCATACATGTTTAACAATATCTTTTGGCTCAAATTTTCTGTCCAGAATATTTGAGGGCTGAAAAGCCAGATTTTCAAAGCAAAGAAGGAAATGAAAATGCTATTCTGCTCATCCATGCAGACTTCAAGAGATGCAGAAAATTACAACAAATGAGTTCCCTCATTTGCTAAAACTTTACACCTTCTCATAAAAGTCAGAATTTGGACTCATGAGTTGAGGGGAGGGGAATAAATTTCTGAATAGCCCCCTCACAATAATAAAGAAGGAAAGAAGCCATGCCACATTCTCAAAGCAATGCCAGGATGGACAAAAGATTTTTCTTTTGCACTTTGCCTCCATTACCTATTTTTGAAGTGATCTTCTTGGCGTGCAACCAGCACCACTGTACTGCACTACAGGCCAGGAGACTAACACGGATGATTGGAGAACCCTGGCTGGGTCTCAGCACTCAGAAGAGCCTCAAGGACCCAGGTGGCTTCAAAGCTTGTGCTGCATCATGGGTCCACATTACACATAAGGTCCTGAATCCATAGGGCATAAACAGAGGTTAAGATTGGACTAAACTGTGAGTATTTCCAGAAGAATACTCTACAATCTTCTTTGTATGATAATACAGATTATAATAGTTCATGGTGCTGTATACTTCTACAGTAGCTTGAAACTTTCAGAAGATTTGACATAACCCTGTAGCTACAGTCCTACAACAACCCTCTGATAGAAAAGTCACTATAACTCATTCTAAATGCAGCCATGGTATGTGTTCTTGGCTTGTGAATGAATAAACGAATGAATGAATGAAACTAAGACATAGATTGCCTTTCACAAACCTACATCATATATAATGCATTTTTAAATCATGGCAACACTGAGATAAGAATTTAGAATTCATCTCAGTCTAGGTGAAGCCACAGAACTCTGT
>RJWT010037433.1:0-13051 GCA_004365215.1 Cuniculus paca | reverse complement strand
GTGCCTACAGGGATAGGAAGTGAAGCAAGAGAAAAGGGAGGGGAAATGGAAGAGAGGGGATAGGGATTTGAAAAAAAAGAATGCAAGGAAAACAATAGAAACAAAGTTTTATAATGGGAGAGGAGAAGAAAGACAGAGGAAAGGGAGGAGAACAGGAAAAACAATTAAGATATATTATGTACAGGTACAAATTTCCTATGACGAATGTGATCATTATGTATGTCAAAAGTATACCAATAAAATTAATTAAAAAGATACGTCATGTACACAAGAAATGTACATGTACGTTCTTCCCCATAAGAAATATAATCATTCTTTACTAGAAATAAGTACTAATGAAAAATAAAAACTGAAAAAAGAAAACAACACAAAATGAAAAAAATCAAAAATGGGCATCAGCCATCTATTTGATTTTTTTTTTTTTTTTTTGTGGCACCGGGGATTGAACTCACGACCTTGTGCTTGCCAGGCAGGCACTTAGGTCGCTGAGCTAGATCCCCAGCCCTCAGCCATCTATTTGAAAGACAGCAGTACACAGTGTGGCATCTAGAGGGGATCTCCTTCTGAGGGTGGTAATCATTATTGATTCCCTATAGTCTCATTTTGAAGTCGTACCTTGTTCATTGTTTTGTTGGGTTGGGTTTTATTCTCTTTTGCTTTGTTTGATTATGTTTCAAAGATAGTAAGATATATATGGTAGCCATTTTGAATTTACTATTGTCTTGTTTTGAAGTCCTTTATTTTATCCATTGTTTTGTTTTTACTGTTTCTATTCTATTCTGTTCTGTTTGATTTTTACAGTGTCAGAAGGCATCTGAAGGTATTTTGAAGACAACAAAAGGCATTATGGTAACTATTGTTGATTTTGCAAAGTTGTGAAGTCCTATATCACTCACTCTGGCTTGTTCTGATTGGTTTTATTCTGTTTTATTTTTCGGGGTTTTATCCTCTTTAAAATTTGAAAAAAAAAAATGGGCATCAGGACTTGGAGATGGCCCTGACAGCATAAACCGAGATTCTCGTGAAAGACGATGTCCAGAACTGCTCCAGAAACAGCAAAAATAAAGGGATAAGTATGTTTGAAGCAGGAGGGAATATTTTGAGACCAATGTGTCTTTTACTGTAATAAATTTCTATTTAAAGAATAGAATAAAGATAAGCAGAAAGAAAGGAGAACACGAAAAATCATGGATGCAGCTTTTTTGGTCTCCTGAGATAAACTGAAGATATATATATATATATATAATAAATAATTGCAAATTTGTGATATTTACATATTTGATTTTATATGTCTATGCTGTTTGCTTTGATGCTTTATATCACTAAACACAGAATTACATAGTTGTATGTGTATTATTCAAAGTTCTCTGGGGAAAAGGAACCAATCCTAATTAGATGAATAGAAAGATTGATGATGGAATAGATAGATAGAATATATATATCTTTAAGATGTAGAATGTAAAAAATTGGCTCCAGGGATAATGGAGGTTAACAAGCCCACAGATCCAAAGTTAACAAGCTGTGGAATGAGAGAAGCTAATCATGTGTTTCTGGCCAGAGTCTAAGGGACTAAGAAACAGGGAAATGGATGGTACAGTTTGGGTCCAAAGACTGGCAGAATAGAGACAAAAAAAAGTTGAGATTTCAGTTGAATCCAAATACTGGACTAAAATTAACAACCCTGCTCAGGTCAGCCAGGTAAGAGGAATTTCCCCATTACTCAGGCTGGAAGCAGGATTGGTGTTAAGCCTTTTATCTTTCAGACCTTCAGTTGATCAGCTGGGACTCACAACAGGAAGGTGATTTGTTTTACTCAGTGGACAGATTCAAATCTTAATTTTAGCAGGAAAGACCCTCACAGACACATCCAAACTAATGCTTGACCATCTTTCTGGTTACCCTGTGGCCTAATCAGGATGACGTGTAAAATTAACCCTCATAGTTAGCTTTGTAACAATTAACGTTTCAAAACATACATCAAAACATCCAAATATGCACATAGACTGCTTATATATTTGGCCTACTCTTTGTTAATCTCCCTTCCTTTTCTATTTTATTCCTATACTTCATATCACATACAAATAATCCACATATGGTTTTATTTGACTACTGAAAAGGCTGAATTAGGATGACTTTGAGACTGCTTAGAGCATCAGAAAGAACATTTCAGAATATATATTCAGTACAAAGAAGTCTTCTTTGTACTGAATAAAGTAAAATTGGACTTCTTTGTACTGAATAAAGTAAAAACAAATATGGGTTATTAAGGACAATAATGTTGATAGTAAAGTTCTGATATCCCTTTCACATTTTTTTCTAACTCTAATGATTTTCAAAAACAAATTAACAAAATTAACAAAGTGCATTATTTTTCTTATAAGTTCAAAAACAATAAATTTACCCTTAGTGACTTCTACAGAATCTGGCATATAAAAAACACAAATGTTCATTGAGGATACTTTCATCTTAAGCAAATATTACACAAAGAAAACCGTTAATAATGTTTTGTCAACTTTAAAGTTTATTTATTCTTCTTAAATCAAATCTTGAGTCACAACCACCCATTAAAATATTCAATCAAATACTGGAACATTTTATTTAAATCAATCACTTAATGAATGGAACTGTCCATTCCCATTCATACATAGAGGAAAAAAACCTTGTCTAGTCATTTAGTCCTGATTGCATAGAAGCGTCTGAAAAACACGACTTCATAATAAATAAACTGGTACTATGTCAAACCATACAATTATTTTCCGTTCCCTTTCTAGATATTTCATGTGACTTGGTTGAAGGCATGATTAAGCTTTTAATGATGATCATACAACAATTCTATTTAGAGCCATGTTTTGTTCTACTCTTAAGTTTTATGCAGAAAAGAAGATACTATAAAATAGCATGCTACAGCCATTGTTTTAAGTTCAAATAATATTTTAAGAATGAACAGAGTCTCCTTCACTTTTCACTTGGCCAGTGTCACCAACTCTCAGGCAGAATCTGTACTGTCACTGTGAGTTACTTATCTCAGGACACTAATATTTCACTGAAGTATTCCATTTCTTAATACTTTAATAGCCATGAGATTCAGTGTTTGGATCAATATGGCTCAACAATGAGTATTTCTGTGAATACTCTGGGGATTGGTAAGAGGAACTGTGGCTCTCACATTATTCAGAAAATGTTAGAAACTTTGTGTGTAGGATTTGTACATCAGCAACTTTTGATATTGGTGACCCAATGCAAAGTCAACTTTGAGAACCACTGCATTATAAGTAATTGATTCTCTGAGTAGTTGGAATGTTAGACTGTGGGGCTATGTTGCTTCTTGAAAACAGTCAAAAATGTTTCAGAATCAGTATTGAGGAAAGAACAAAGCAAAACAATGGAGTAATGGATTTGATGTCATTCAAAAACACTCCAAAGATAGTTTCCAAAGGGGAAATCAAGACCTTTTCCTTTCTAATAGGTAAAGATCATCATGAAAATCATCAAACATACAATAATAATTAAAAAGGTTAAAAAAAAACAAAGAGTAAATGGTATCATTATTAATAATGTGTTTTCGTCTTTCTTTCTCTTTCCCTTTCCTCTCCTCCCTACCTTCCTTGCTCCCTTGGAAATTGTTTTTCTTCTCCAAGGCATTCTGTATCTGACAATATCTCTGTACTTTTATCTGGCCCCCTTGCTGTTTGATTTATTTGAAATATCCTTCTCACATTTCTGGATCACACTTTAATAAATAGATTTTTATAGTAAAATGTAATACTTTTAGCTATAAATATCATAATCCTCCCATCCTCAACATACACAGACACACTGTACAAGATTTGTGTCTTGCTCTTCAAGGGAAAATGAAAATATTTGGTTATTCCCCTATGACAAATAAGCATTCTCCTGCTAATTTCAACCTATAAATTGCCCATTATTTTGTATATTAAAATAGATGGCTTTCTCAAATTTCTATATTTTATACAGAAATGACTGCAGCAGTAGAGACATTAAAAATTATATTTGATTATGACTGAGCATAGTGAGTGGCATGCAAAGCACATTCACTGAATATTTTAAAGCAAACAGACAGAAGAAAGGCTATAAGGAGTAATTTTTAAATGTTTCCTTTCATTTTAATATATCTTCAGAATAGAACACTATCCCCAAGCACACCTCAGATATATACCTGAGAAGATATCTGGGAGAAATAAAATGCATACACTAGCTTTAAAAGTAAAATATATGGGAATACTGATAAAATGAAGCACATAAACTCCTGATTTTCCCTGAGGGTCATTCTGTATGAGATGGTAGAGCTGGGAATAAAATACAGACAGTCCTGTAACAACTGTGGATTTCAAATATCACCTTCTCTATAAAGTTAGGATCATAGTACCAACAACCTCAGATATTTATTGTAAGAGTTAAAAGAAATCACACATGTAAAGTACTTAGAGGATTCCCTGAGATTCTAAATATAGGGCTGTAATATTCACACAAAGAAAATAGCATTTGTCATGCATTATGAAAATTCCCTTGAAAATATCTACCAAGTTGAGAGAGGAAAAACAATTGCTCCTGCATTTACTTCACATTTTTCCTATTCCCCACTTATATGTTGCAAACCACTTGGTTTGGCACATGAGTCCATTTATCATCCTTACAAATAGACACTATCAAGGACATAACTGTTCCTCAGTCTAGTGTGAGAGATGAAAGAGCCAAGATTGGAATACATTTTTCAGAGGCTGCTTGTGACAGTTTAAAATAGCTATTACATTCTAACATTTTCAAGAGATGGAAGATTAAAAATGCAAACATCTATGTTTCAATGAAGGGTAGGTAAAGTCAATCAGCAACATAAGATAGCAACGTGTACCTGCATATGACCTTGGGAATTCCTGCAGCCAATCTGCCTCCCAATTGTAAATGTTATGTTCACTTAGGGCACTGTTTCCAAACACTTTTTGATGGCTGCGTGTATCAAAATCACAGAGCATGTGTGCTTCCTTATCCTCTCAGAACTCCATCTCAGTTTAGTAAAATGTGCCTACCCTCCAAAAGAATCATCCAGAGAGAATGATAATGTACGTAACTACTCAACTACCTTTCTATCTGCTCTAACTTATACGGTATTATTCTTATTAGTACAAGGATCTTTGTGATGAGAAATGATTCAGTGTGAAATTTCCATGTTCAGATTTTGCTTCTGCCACTTACTGTGTGAGCAATTATCCTTAACTATCAGATGGAAATACACACCTCATAAATTTGATTGGAAGATTAAATGAGATAAAAACAAACACACAAGTTTATGCAGAAAATAATAATAGCATCAATAATAATGTTAGTTTATTTTATGAAATGTTTTATGCTACTTCAAAAGCATGATGATAAGTTATTGGTGCTTTAGAATATCATTTTATTAGGGATACTGTAAATTCATTTTTAGTAAGAGATAATGAAGACGTTTCCAAGGGAAGAAGAGCAATATTTAAGAGAATTGTTTGTCAAAAATCTCTCATAACACATCACATTATTCTTTCCAGAAACTTTGGGCTGAAACTTTTATTATTCCCGTTTTATAGATGAGAATACAAACAAGAATAAGGTCATAAAGCAAGGTCATAAAGCAATAGAAAAACTTAGCAATAGTTGCAACAACAATAAAAATGATAACAACAACAACAACAAATGCCTTTGGCAACTTATGAAGCTTCAAATCTCTTACTGAAGTGTATATATTGTCTAAATATTTAGTCATTTTCCCAGAAGAACATTTGGAGCAATGGTTCTTAGCCCTGGCTGCAGATTAGAATTACCATAAGTACATCAAAAAAAAATCAATACTCTGTGCTGATCCCAATAGTTTGGTTTAATTAGATTTTGCTGGGTCTAGATATTGTTGTGTATTTTACAGCTCTCAGGTGATTATAACTTTCAGTGAAGTAGGTGACTTAGAAACTAAGTAAACTGCCTTCAAGTGTTTAAGTAACCTGTGGAAAGTAACTCATATTCACAGAACTGTGATAATTCTCTAAACTTGCCACTTAAAGACTCTTCGATTCTGTAAAATTGTAACTCCATATTCCTTCCATGGCGCCCGTTACTGTCCCTTCTTTCTGAAGCACATATTGTCTTGGCTTTCCTACAGACATTGGGTTCACACTGAATTCTTCTAACACCTGTTTCTACTCCTTCCCCTCCCATTTGGGCACAGGGAGAAAGGAATAGTTCTGAGCTTCAGCAGTTATTAGCACCTCCTTGTCAGACCCTATCTCACACTTCTTTGCCTATAATATGTCTCTGCACCTCGACCACAGGGTGCTAGTCTAATGCAGAAGCTGGCTAAGAGCAGGAGGAATTGCAAATATAAGCATGAGTAAGTGTTTACACAAATAGCTATTATTAAGCTAGCTTCTTCTCGAATCTCTGTACTCCCTCACAGGCAGTATCAGATAAACCTGTTATAAGTTATGGCTGGAGATTTTATAGCTAGAACAGGTATATCATACCACCTCGTCACTACCACATCAGAATTAACAGAAGGTAAGAGCAATTAAACATGTAAATTTCTGAGAAGAATCCATGTCTTCAAAATCGGAATCCCTGGTAGAATAAGATGTTGATAAAATTTTGAGATGATGCTCAAAATATAAATATCAATAAACTTTTCTTTAAACAGGGTCTACCTCTAACCCAGTATGGCATCAAAACTGTGGGATGCCATAAGTCAGAGTTTGTCAACAACAATGCTACTGATATTTTGGGCTGTACATTTTTTTTTGCTCTGAGGGGTGATGACTATGATAAGTACTGTAGAATAACTGCAATCTCCTGGCCTCTGCATATTAGCAGTTATTAGAATCTCTCTAGTTAAGACAATCAATATCTCTGGATTTTGCCAAACATCCCTTGTGAGTAAAAGTAAAATTACCCTCTATTTAGGACCACCAACAGAGCTGAACAAAGGGATTCATGGCATCTCAAGTAGGAAGGGCCAGTTTTATCGCATAATGATTCTGCATAGAACAAATTTTATACTTTAGTTTGCCTCACGTATGCAAATTATTACTTTCATGGTTAATTATGTTATGCAATCGATTGGATACCCACTATGTGCTAGGCATACTACCAGGTAGTTTTTTCTGTTATCTCATTTAATTGCTTCCACCGTGTGGAGTAGTGCATTGTTCTAACAGCACAAGGCGCATCCTCTGACTGCTGAGGCTCCAATTTTATCTCCATCACTTTATAACTACATACTCTTAAGAATGTTGCTGAGGCTTAGTTTCAACAGCAGCATTAATAATAAAGAGAGAGGTCATAATGGTGACTTTACTGTTATTTGAATCCTGTTGTATGAATGAAGGAACAGCACTGAATATGTGTTAAGCAACCTGCCCCAAAATACAGAGCTAAAATTTTTCAGTTTGAATTAAAATTCACAATGAAGTGATTCAAGTGACAACATCATGTGCCCAACACAACAGTATCTAAATTGTTAAATATTGTGCTAGTGCCCTTCTCCATATTTTTTATACTCATTTCTTTCTAATCTTCAATCCCTTACTCTTTGAAATAATAGCCCTTTATTCTGCTCCAGAGTAGCAAGGGTTGCTTGGATATTTAAATCTATTGAGAAATGTAATAGTTAGTAAGTTATCAACAAATACATAAAATTCCAGTGGAGGTTTCCATTTGTTGGAATGAAATTTGTGACAGCAACAACATGCTATGGGGAAAATGCTAGACAAGTGCTGTGAAAGTGGGTTCTAGCCTTGGATTGGACATTAACAACCTGAGGTCTACAGACGTGTGATGGCCTGCAGAAGTTGTGTTTCTTGATAACTTGCATTACATGTGGATGAACTGACGCTTGACTTGGCCGAAAGTCATCTATATGCAGTATACGTTCAACCAATCTCTCTAGAAAAGATGGAGAAATGACTTGATTTCAAACACATAATATTTTCAAAACAGATTTTCAAAAGATGACAGCATTTTTTTTTCATTTCAGTTTGTTTATGCTTAAATATCCTGGCACCCAAACGTAAATAAATCACTGAGAAAAAGACCCTTTGTATCAAAGTATTCAAATTCTAGTTAGGAAGGAATTTTCTCTTCTTTAAAACAACACATATCAAAGCACTTTAGTTTTTACAGAGTTCATTTAGGTTCGCTGTGGAACAGAATTTTAAAAAAGTTCTTACTCCAGAAGATAAATAAATTTGGTGACTTTAGTTTTGGAATTTATTGTTTTACCTCCTAGGGAAATACAGCAAACAAGGACACACATTATTCTGTCTGAATAATTTGTTTGCCCAATGAAGTCCCCAGTCAACAATTAATATTGTAGGATCTTTGAGAGTTCAGTGTATTTATAGATAATTTGTAAGTACTGAATTTTTAAGTGGCTTTAAATATCCAAGTAAGCAATGTGAGCCTCAGTTAATCTGCATGTTCATTTGCTGAGCAATTTATGATAGAAAACATTGCTACAGTTTGATCTCATGTTTTTCTTTTATCATTTAGGTTTCTAAATTGCTGTTCAACATAATAGGGGAATTTCAACCTGTTAATTTAAGCAAATCTCAAAGGAATTATAATAATAGTTATCAATTATGGAAGGAATAATTTCCTGATTAACCACTCTTTGGTGAAAAGGACCATTAACTTTTTCAGGATTAGCAGGACTTCCCATCACTGTTACTTTACTGCCTATGCATGCTTATTGATTAATTGACTAGAAAAAGAGATGGAGCATACATCAACCTGTATTCTTAGAGAGAAAAACATTGTAGAATGAGAGCTATAATTGCTATGTTAAAGAGACTCCAATCTAAGGAACAGATGGGAAAACTAGAATAGATTTGATTAATATTTTTAAATGGTAAAAAAGTTCTGATTCTAAAAACAATTTTAAATATTCAAAGCATTAATTTATTCAATTTCCTGTTGAAAATAAGTAGCACTCCAGATGCCCCATAAGTTGGGTTTATACAGTAGGAATAGAGATTCAGTTTTTTTATTGAGACATGATCTATCTGATAATATATAAGGTAAAATATTTTTTTTTCATACATTATAATATACCCAGAGGAAGTGTCTAAGAATATCTCACTTGACAATAATTCTTGGTAAGGCAATAAAAACCTGACAGGGCTACATTTGCAAAGGAATGAATGTGGGCAATAGAGACAGATCTTCCTGAGTTTGTTTCCTAGCTTTACCATTTCCTAGTGGTGTGACTTTGGCAAGGTTTTAATTCCTTACTTTTAAATTTACATACAGTAAAATTTAATTTTGTTTGGTGTTCAGTTGTGTGAGTGTTAACAAGTGCATAGTGTTTAGCTACCAAAAAAGTCCAGTCAATGTTGGTAACAGTTTCATCACAAAAATATATTCTCTCTGCTGCATCTTTATATGGTATGCCCCTCCCATGCCCGGGTAATCACTGAGCTGTTTCTTTCGGTAGTTTTCCTTTTCTAAACTGTGAAGTTAAATCATATGTAGCCTTTTGAGTTTGGCTTCTTTAACATTTTATAGGGTATATTCAAGAAAAATGAGGGTACCAGAAATGGAAAACTATCCCTTGCTGTTAGACAGGAAAAACCAACATAGTGGAAATGGCCATACTCCCAAAACTGTTATACAGATTTAATGCATTCCCGAAAATATCATTAGCATACCTCACAGAACTAGAGAAAATATTCCTAAAATTCATTTGGAACCAGAAGAGACCTAGAATAACAAAAGCAATTCTGGGCAACAAAGACAAGTCAGAGGGTATTACAATAACAGACCTAAGATTAAACTACAAAGGTACTGTGATAAAATTAGCATATTATTGGCAGAAAAACAGGCCTGAGAATCAGTGGAAGAGAATAGAAGATTCAGATACAACCCCAAACACACTCTACCACCTTATCTTTGACAAGGGAGCCAAATATGTTCACTGAAAGACAGATCGTCTCTTTATTTATTTATTTATTTATTTATTTTGGTGCCGGAGATAGAACTCATGACCTTGCACATGCCAAGCAAGTGCCTGTGCCACTGAGCTAAATCCCTGACCAATAGTCTCTTTAATAAGTAATGATGAAAAAACAAGCTTTCCACATGCCATAGACTAAAAGTTGACCCACGTCTATCACCATACATTAAACAAAAGTCAAAATGGATCAAAGATCTAAATATTAAATTGGAAACACTAAATTTATTGCAAGAGAAAACAGGTAGAAATCTCGAAGACATAGGTGTAAGCAGAGACTTCATGAATAAAACCCTGACTCCAAGGGAAATATTACAAAGAATCAACAAAGGGACTGTCACCTTATTATAAAGCTTTTGCACAAGAAAAAATCACAGAGAAACGATAACCCTCAGAGTGGGAAAAAATTATTCTCAATTGTCCCTCAGACAAAGGACTTATATGTAGAACATATAAAGAATCAAAAAAATCAGACCTCCCCCAAATTCAAAGACCCAGTCAAAAAATGGGCATCTGAAATGAATACATGCTCCTCATACAAAGAAATACAAATGGCAAATAAATACATGAAAACTTGTTTAACATCACTGGTCATTTGAGAGATGCAAATTAAAAATAATGAGATTTCCATTACCCCAGAAAGAATAGCTACGATCAAGAATTCACCAATAATAAATGCTGGTGAGTCTATGGTGAAAAAAGAACACTTCTCCACTGTTGGTGGGAGTGTAGACTGGTACAAACACTGTGCAAGTCAGTGTGGAGAGTCCTCAAAATCTAGAATTAGAGGTCCCATTTGACCCAGCTATTCCTCTTCTGACTATCTTCCCAGAAGAATTAAAAACATTATACCATAGTCATACATGTGTATCCATGTTTATAGCTGTGCAATTTGTAATAGGCAAATCTTGAAAATAACCAAAACGCACATCAACTAAGGAATGAATAAAAGAGATGTGATATATATATATATCAGCCATGAAGAAGGATAAACTTGAGACTTTCATTGGTAAACAGATATAACTCAAGATCATACTCATAAGTGAAATAAATCAGACTCATGCATGTAAACATCATATTGTCTCACTAGTATAAGAAAATGAATAAGTAAATAAGATCCAAAGTGTAGAACAGATATTGAGAATTGGAAAGAAACTGTTTAAAAGAAAAGACAAACTATAATGGGGGAAAGTGGAAAGGAAAAAAGAGAAAAAGAAAAAAAAATTTATGCACAAGATAGTTAAGATAGTTATACAGCAATTGAGAAATGATCTCACCTCCTTAGACATTATATCATGCCATCTTGTACTCTAAACATCTTGTATTCTAAATGACTACTACAAAGACAACAATATGCAATGTATTAATTATTGTAACTCTCCTAACCTCTTTTGAAACTGTTTTGTCATTTTTAGTTTTTTTCTCTTCAATATAAAAATAAAATAAATTTTAAAAATTAAAAAAAGAAAAAATTCATAGCCATTTAAAAATATTTATTTGAATCATTTATAAGAGTGTGGTTCATAATTTGCCCAAACTGAAAACAACTCAACTATCAACTGGTGAATATACACAGTAACTCTTGAATATCCAATGGAATAATACTCTATGTTACATCTCTGGGAAGAAAAAAAAAAAAAGAATGGAGTCCCTATGGTAACTTCTTCTATTTAATTGTTTGATTTAGTACATCTGAATGTGAGTACATAGGAAAATCAGATTATCTTGCTAATCCTAGATTGAGTGCAATACCTGCTCCACAGCTCTCTAGTTAAGTAATGTTGGGTGAGATTTTTGAAGGTCACTCAATGACTAAAGGAACAGTGAGGCCGTTACAAAGATCATGGATTTATTAGATGAAAATTAAATAATACACACAAAGTATCTGGTAAAGATACTGCAGTGCCCTCTTATATTCTGCCTGATACCTATATATAGGGAAGAAGAGAGAAGGTTGAGTATACCAGTACAATGATGATATAGATATTTTAAATATAATCAAAGCCTTTTAATTTGTAAAATGTTCTTATACCACCCTTGTGGACTTAAACTAAACACACAAAATGTGGAATTGTACTGAAACATTCATTCAATCATAAAAAATGCAAGGATAATAATGTAAATGTGCAGGATGAGATGCTTAGGTCAGAGCAGCCGTGGACTGAACAAGCGTTACAGATGAGTATAGTGCAGACCTTCTTTCACAAGAGGGTTAAATTATATGATGTGCTCTTCAGAGATCTGTGAATCGTTCCATAGTATGATGTACCAAAGCTCATTAATTTCCATCAAGTAACTAGTAGTGACTAAGGAGGTGAGATCATTTCTCAATTGCTTCAGACGCAGGAAAAGTGAAAAATATTAAGAATAGGTCATTCAGAATCCCTCACATTCTTTCTACAGAAGCAAAACACAGCGTTCTTTAACTTTTGCGAAGCTGAATTTGTAGTAGGTTCTAGGAGGGTAACATTTGTCTTTGTTAACTTTCAATAATCAGCATGGTTCCTGAAAGAGGCTTAGATATTTGCATGTATCAAAAACAAATGCATGACTTTCTACATATGTGATTCAAGTATTCTAAACAAAGCTTTGAAGCATAGAATAATACCAAGAGAAGTCCTTTCTTTTTGTTACAGCTATGCTTAACCAGTATTAAGCGTTTATTCCTAACTCTGCCATCTCCTCCTGCACTGGCCATAATTGTGTTTCTGGAAAAACACAATTTTATTACTTAATCCATAAGCCTATTTATTAAAAAGTGTGCCTACAGATAATACTTGATAAGTAACCGTTAATCGCCTTTATACATATGTTTTAGAGAATTTAATTTGTTTCCTTTTTTTCATTACTTTCTTTAGATTTTAATGCATCCGAATTATTAAAGTATTACAGGATATTTTTCTATACTCTCTGTCTTTACTATTTGCAGTGTGTGTTTTTCTTACGTCCTATAGATGTTAACATGAAGTTAAAAGACTTACATTTACCCAATTAATATCATATACAAAGTTCAGAGCTTGTGAAAGTTTTATGTTTTGAATTAAAACATACATATTAACCTTCTGA
>RJWT010037432.1:0-13053 GCA_004365215.1 Cuniculus paca | reverse complement strand
CATTTCTTTTTCTTTTTTTGTTTTTTTGAGGCAGGGTCTTACTATGTAGTTTAGGCTAGCCTCAGACTCACTTTGTAGCCCAGGCCGGCCTTGAACTCATGGTTATCCTATGTCAGCCTCCCAAGCACTGGGATTACAGGCATGTGCTACCTACCACACCTCCCTAAGAAACATTTCTACCTAGAATTTTTTCTTTTTTTTTCCACTTGCGGAATATGGAACTGGGGAGAATGCTTAGAACTAAGACTTAAATTTTAGAACTGGTTGATGGTAACAAAGGGCTGTCTCAGATGCCTAAACATATCTGATCAGGGACTGTTTTGACAGCTGCGTCTAATTGATAAAATCTGATGGTGGGAAAGTATTGAAGTCTTAATTCAGCTGCAGTGGCAAGCAGAAATACTGAAACAACACCCAGGATTTGGAAGCAGATTTATTTATGTCGATGGGCACAGATCTGGATCATTCCCAGAATATTAGGCTCTAATCTCTGGTGGTCTAGGGTTTTTATATGGTGTACAAGCAGGAGGTACAAAGGCAAGACAGAACAGCCTGGCAGTTCTGATTAGCTAGCAGGATGAGATGTTGGTTATAAGGGTAAATTAATGATCATTGGTTCATGAAACTTGGTACAGTGGCACAATCAGGCATCCTGCATGCTCAGTTTGCTCTTGTGGTTATGGGGGTCAAGAGAGTAATTTCAAAGCCATGATGCAGTTACAGAGTTAGGCAGTTTCAAAAGAACAAAGTTTTTTTTTCTTTTTTTTTTTCCAAATCCATTTTATTGAAAGATAAATAGAAAAAAAGAAGGAAAAAAACTATAACAAAATTTCAATGGGGGTAACAATGGTATGTACCTTGTACATTGTCATCCCCGAATCATTCACCCAGAGTGCAAGACATCTGCCTTCAATTGTCCAGACAATGCCAGTACAAACCCTTTTCTTCAGCAAACTCAGAAAGATTAGTAGTATAACTATCTTTTTTTTTTTTTTTTTTGTGGCATCAGGGATTGAACTCATGACCTAGTGCTTGCCAGGCAGGCGCTTAGGCCACTGAGCCAAATTCCTGGTCTTTGTCTTTTTGAGACAGGGTCTCAATATGCCATTCAGGCTGGCCTTGAGCTCACTTTGTAGCCCAGGCTGGTCTCGAACTTGCAACGATCCTCCTGTCTCAGCCTCCCATGTGCTGGGATTACAGGTGTTAGTCACCACGCCAGGCTTGAAAAATATATTTCATCTTCAGTTTTCTTTCTTTCTTTTTTTTTTTTTTTGGTCTTTTCGAGACAGGATCTTGCTATGCAGTTCAGGTTGGCCTTGAACTCACTTTGTAATCCATGCTGGTGTGGAACTTGCAACAATCCTCCTGCCTCAGTCTCCCAAGTGCTGGGATTGCAGGTGTGCGCTACCACACCAGCTTGAGCTCACTGTGTAACCCAGGCTGGTCTCGAACTTGCAATGATCCTCCTGCCCCAGCCTCCCAAGTGCTGGAATTATACTTGTGTACCATCATGCCCTGCCTTTTACTTTTTTCAGGCAGGGTCACTACAAAGTGCAGGCTGACCTTGAACTTATTTATGTAGCCCAGGTTGCCCTCAAACTCATGGTGATCCTCCTGCCTCAGCCTCCCAAGTGCTGGAATTACAGGTGTGCGTCACACCTCCCCCCCATCTTCAAATTTGATTGATACTTTATCTGGGAACTGGGCTTCTACATATTTTCTCTAGGTATTTTGTAATTTCATTGAATTTCTGGCATTTTGCCATTACTCTTCAGAATTATACTCACAGCAGATTGTCTCAAAAAACAAAGCAAAAAAAACCCAAAGTGAACGTGGTGGAACATACCTGTAATACCAGCACTTGGGAGGCTGAGGCAAGAGGATCACTGTGAGTTTGAGGCCAGCCTGGGATATATAGTGAGTTTAAAACTAGCCTGAACTACATAGCAAGCATTGTCTCAAAAAAAAGAACTATGTGCACAATTTAACAACTATTTCATTGTAAGTAGCCTGTCTTTTCCTCGGGTTAAGACTTCTGTGTTGTCATTTGTGTCCTACATTTCATTACATGGTGTATTTTAATTGGGTGACATTTCATATTACAACAGTTCTGTAAGAATTACAAGTCGGCTGGTCCTGGTGGCTCACGCCTGTAATCCCAGCACTTGGGAGGCTGAGACAGGAGGATTGTTGTGCATTCAAGACCAGCCTGGGCTACAAAGTGAGCTCAAGGCCAGCCTGAACA
The DNA here is from genome assembly GCA_004365215.1 of Cuniculus paca. NCBI lineage: Eukaryota > Metazoa > Chordata > Mammalia > Rodentia > Cuniculidae > Cuniculus > Cuniculus paca. Next base: position 10,808 of record RJWT010037432.1, on the reverse strand, counting down.
GCATAGTGAGACCTATGTCAAAAAGACAAGGGCTGGGAATTTAGCTCAGTGGCCTAAGCGCTTGACTGGCAAACGCAAGATCGTGAATTCAATCCCTGGTGCCACAAAAAAAAAAAAAAAATCAAAGTCATAACCTCTTTAAATAGTGCCTCTTCTGAATTTCATGTTTGTGTATTTATTTTTTTTCCTTTGAGACAGGGTTTCAGCCTCCTAGGTAGGCCTTGAACTCATGTTTCTTTTGTCTTAGCCTCAGTAGCTAAGATTACAGGTATGCACTACCGCACTGACTAACACATCTCATATGTATCTTCTTCTTCTTCTTTTTTTTTTTTTTTTTTTGTTTGGCTACCAGGGATCAAACTGATGACCTCATACTTACCAAGCAAACACTTGAACACCTGAGCTAAATCCCTGGCCCCTAACACATCTCATATGTAATTTATGTTGGACTTTTTCTTTCTGTTCTGTACATTTCTTGTGCTTGTTTCTGTTTTGTTGTTGTTGTTCCCGAATTTTGTTTTTTGTTTTTTTAACAGGTTCTCCCTGTGTAGAGCTGGCTGGACTTGAATTGGTGATCTCCTTCCCCAGCCTCCTGAGTACTGGGATTGTAGATGTGTGCCACCACACCTGGTTTACATCTCTTGTTCTTTTCTTTTTCTTTTTTTTGAGACAGGGTCTCACTATCTAGTTTCCCTGTGGATAGTTTTTTGTTTGTTTGTTTTTTAGTCTTTGTTCTTTTTACTGGGGGATCTCCTTGGTGTCTTAGCCTCTACACAGGGATCTCAGTTACCTTTGTTGCCTCAAGATCTGTATCCTGAACTGGGTGTGGTACTGCATGCCTGTAATCAGAGGATTCTGGGAGGTTGAAGCAGGAGGACTGCAAGTTTGAGCCCAGACAGGGCAATTTAGAGATTTACTGAGACTTTGTCTCTAAAAAATGAAAAGGACTGGAGATGCTGTTCAGTGCAAAGGCCCTGGGTTCAACCTCCAGTACGGGAGGAGTGGGGAGAAAATCTGCATCATGGATTTATTTATTTATTTATTTTTGTCTTTTTGAGACAGGGTCTCACTATGTAGTTCAGGCTGGCCTTGAGTTTACTTGTAGCCCAGGCTGGTCTCAAACTCGTAGTAATCCTCTTGCCTCAGCCTCCCAAGTGCTGGGATTATAGATGTAAGCCACCATGCTGGGCCCTGTGTCATGGATTTATGAGGGTGTCATTTCTCATATCACAAAGACAGCTGTGTGGTCAGCTCACTAATCTAGTTTTTTTGTTTTGTTTTGTTTTTATTTTTTTGAGACAAGATTTCGCTGTGTAGTTCAGGCTGACCTTGAGTTCACTATGTAGCCCAGGCCAGGCTTGAACTCTTGGGATCCTCCTACCTCAGCCTCCCTCCCATGTGCTGGGATTACAGGCATGCACCACTACTAAGGATTTCCTTTACTTGATTGTGAATTCAATTTATCTGTGTGTCAATTTGGATTCAATAGCAAAACAGAAGTTGCTTTTTTTTTTTTTTTTTTTTTTTACTGGTACTAGGGATTGAACCTAGGGTCTTCACACTGAGCCTTTTATATTTTTATTTTGGGAGGAAGTCTGTAAGTTGCCCCCCAATTTTTTTTGAGACAGTGTCTTGCTGTGGAGCCCAGGCTGGCCTCAAACTCGTGGTAGTCCTCCTGCTTCAGCCTCCATAGTACTGTGATTACAGGCATGTGCTACCACACTGGACTAGGCTTTGAACTTTTAATCCTCTTGCCTTAGACTGCTGAGTAGCCAGGCTTACAGAAGTGGTCCACTGCACCCAGCCGAAAGCCGTCATTTTTTTAATGTTTAAATTAAAAATGTATTATTGTAAAAACTGCATTGTCATTGATCTGCCTCACAATACTCCCTTTTGCTTTGAACACACTTATCCCACAATTCTTACCACTTTCTGAAGCAGCTCTGGAAGTCTACTTTCATCAGTGTCTTTATTTCCACTGTTATGGCTGCCTCCATGTTCTGAATCAGTCTAAAACATTTACCTTTCAAGTTCATTTTGGCTTTGGCAAACAGCCGGAAGTCTCACAGTGCCCCATTCGTTGAATAAGGTGGATGAGGACACATTGTAATATTTTTATAAGCCTGCCTGAAAGTGGTTATTTTAATAGTGTGAACTCAATAAAAGAAATTGCCTTGTATCCTTGTTGAGGGCCAAAGAAGCAAAAAGGGAAACTTTTATAGTAACTTTGATAAAATAACGGCAGTCAGCAACTTTCTTATTATCCAGGACTGAGAACAAAAGGGAGGAAGTTTGGGGTTATCAGAACCTGTGAGTCTAGAGGGATCTGTAGGAGCTGCACCTAGATTCTCTAGGGAAAAGGTGTTGCCTGGTGCTGCTGGTTTCATGGGAGCTCGGGAAGCCCCTGGGGAGCCCCTGCCCAGCTGATGCAGGTGCCTCTGAGGTCCTCAGCCAGGCTGGTTCTGGGAGTTTAGAAAGAAACTGGGCAGAACCAATTCCTGTCCTTAAGAGACAGTACTCTACAAGGAGAAGGTGCCCTGTAGCCTTGCTGTTCTCCCTTTAGCACCCTCCTTGACAGAACCTAACTGGGAGCCAACTGGCAAAAGTAAAACGGACTTGGAGTCTGAGTCTCCACAACACAAAGCAGAGGACAGTAGGGTAGTATGGAGCTTATAGACAATAATTTAGCAACAAGCACAGTCTAAAAGGATATTTATCTTATTTCCCTAAGCATTTCCAGGCATACTTAGTAGGAAGGTTTTCAGATTATCTGGCCTGTTATATCAACAGTAACATTAATAGCAAACTTTTTTGAGCATATATTGTGAACCAGGCACTGTTTTTTTTTTTTTTTTTTTTGAGACAGGGTCTCACTCATGTAGTATAGGCTAGTGTTGAACTTGCTTTTGTAGCCCAGGCTGGCCTTGAACAGTAATCGTCCTGCCTTAGCCTCCTTAGTGCTGGGATTACAGGTGTGTACCACCGTACCCGGCCCACGTCTCACATTCTTAACTTCTGTAATGTGCTGGAAATTCTTCCCTATGTCAAGCCACAGTCTATCTTCCTATAACTTCACTCATTTGCTCTGGCTTTATCTTCTTTTGGGGATCATGTTCTTCTTTCTTCTCATCTGCATGTCAGGTATACATATATTTGAAAAAATTTTTTTATGATCTGTTCTGGATAAACATCTATAGTTTTCCCCCCACAGTTGACACAATATACTTTTCACCTTCATTGGCATTGGGATTCTTCCTCTACATGTACTCTTTGTTCTTCAAAGATGGGATACCGAATTATCTTCTGGCAGTTAATTTGAGACTGCATCCATTTATTGGATCAGATTTGTGGTTCAGCGAGAGCATACTTAGCCATAGCTTCTTCTCTGCCTTCCTTTTTAGGTTTCCTTTTTCTCAGGAGACCTTTTAATATGAACCACTGTAGTAGGTCTCTTAACATTCTGTATTTGTTCTTTTCTTCCAAATACAGGATTTTACACTTAATTTTATTAAATTACTTCTTGTTATTTTTGGCAACATCAAATTTAAGATCTTTTAGCCAGGCCTGGTGGCCCACACCTGTAATCCCAGCACTCGGGAGGCTGAGGCAGGAGGGTTGTTGCAAGTTCAAGACCAGCCTGGGCTACAAAGTGAGCTCAAGGCCAGCCTGAACAGCATAGTGAGACCTATGTCAAAAAGACAAGGGCTGGGAATTTAGCTCAGTGGCCTAAGCACCTGCCTGCCAAGCACGAGGTTGTGAGTTCAATCTCTGGTGCTTCGAAGAAAGAAAAAAATTTAAGATCTTTTTGCCAGGTCAAATCTAAAACCTTGCATTTTTTTATCCTTCACAGGTTTTTTAAAGCGAAGATTTACATTTATTTATTTATTTAATTTTTTATCTTAAAAAGCAAAACAAAATAGGATAGAAATGATACTGAGTTTAGAAAAAAATAGGAAATTAACATTAGTTAATATATTGCATATTGTTATCTTAGAACTTGTTCAGGTTACAAGATCTAAGATTTACATTTATTAAAATAGAAAAGAAGTATATTTTGCTAACTGAGAGTGGGCCACTGAGAAAGTCCACAGTGGCCTGTCTTCACAGTTGTATGCCATAGTTTAACAAGCAGCCCTTTATGTCTTCATTCTGAGTCTTTGGTAAAATGCTAAATATGGTAGGCTTCCGAAGCAAACTCCATGTCACCGCACAGTAGACTCCTGTTGATTGTGATTTGGGAGGAGTAGTTTTAACTCTTTCTTCTAGTCATTTGGGGGAGGAGCTATGTGGAAGGGCAGTATCTTGGGTTACTGAGGGGAGGAAAAACCAAAGTTAAGGGTTGGCCATGAAGTAAGTAGTTGTCCCAGTAAAGGGCCATTTGGCAGAAGTGAAATGATGTGGTGACTGTAGAAGGGAGACGGGGTATTGCTGCACAGCATGCCCCCTGTTAGCAGCTGTGTTGCCTACCCTTTCTTATTTAAAGGCCAGTGTCTTTGAAGCCAGTGCAAGAAATGCCAGTGATTCAGCCTTGCAGTTTTCTTCTGCCTTATTGCAGGTGAGGACTGGTTTATCTGGTAAGAAGTAAAGACTGCATACTTATTTGACCACTTGAATGGTTTCTTATGACTTGCCAGGGACACTTGTTTTGCAGGCTGTCAAGTTTTGGGTGCCCTGTAGTAAGGTGGATGCAATGTGACCTCATTCTTTGGTTTTCTGTGTGGGTAGCAGCTGCATTTTGCCCTGTTGGGTGGGTATTTGTTGAGTCTGTACTTCTCTAATGGGATTAGTGAGGAGTGAGGAATGGCAGAAAGATTGGGTTTAGAAGATGGACAAAATTTGAGGGACTTGGGGTATGGTTAGTGGATAAATTGTGATTTGGGCTTCCTGTCCCCACTACCAGGGTTGTATGGTATGAAAGGTGAATTCCAGAGCTCCGCATCTTCCATGGTGTCGTACTGCTGGGAAGCCCGTGGTATAGAGCACTTGCCTTGGCTTTACACAGGACAGGTATTGTAGAGGCTGTGCTCAGGATTTTACCAGCTGTCTGATCTTGGGGAAGTTTCCTCACCTGCAAGATAAAAAGACTATTAACTATTATTTGAAATGTTATTGTGATGCTCAGAGTGGAATACGACAAACATTTGAATGGCTTTAGCACTCTCTAGGTCTGCCATATGCCCCACTGGAATATTTGTGTGTGTCACTGGCCTGACCTCTGCAGGTGTTTGAGTTTGCCACTGCTGGACAGCTGAAGGCATGGGGCTAAGACAGGGCTTGATTTACACACAGAAAAGTGGGAAGACTGGATTGATTAGTTCCCAGTCTACTTTATGGAATTGTTGGAATAAAGGTGAATAAATGACTCGAGGCCACACAGAGGAGGACTTGGAATGTTAGCCAAAGACTTCAGATCTGCTGCTTCAGGGAGAAGAAAACTGCAAGGTTTTTGAGCAGGGGAGACACTCTTCAAAGAAAGTGGTGTGGAGCTTCTGAGGAAGGACCGTTCCTGATTTAGGGATTGGAATCCTGATAGGGCAGGGCTGCCTCTGTGCTGACCAAGTGAGGGTGTGGTTTGGCATTCTTGCCACAGGAGGCCAGAATTTCTGCCCCAGTGACTCTTCCTGCTCTGTCAGTGACTTACCCCGCTGACCTGGCTTGCATGGTGTGCTTTCTGGTTGCCGTGCAATCCCCAGAGATCACAGGCTGCCCCGGTTGATGTGCTGCTGAGCTGACCCACAGTCAGGATGGGAGAATAAGCAAGCATTCCTGTCCCTTTGTTCCTTCTTCCCTGGGTAGAAGCTGATTGAAATCCAGCCTATCGGGCTCCCTGTGTCCTAGCCTGCGAATGCTTCTACTAGGAGGTAAGGCAAGATGGTTACTGTCCTCTCTCACTGCTTTCTCATAGGTCAGCTTTTTCCTGGGCAGGATTTCTCTCTTTTTTTCCCTGATCTGGGTTCCTTATAGTACATTTCTTTATATAACTCAAAGTAAATAAGTTATTGTAGAGGTATGCTGAGAGGTTTAATGCATTTATTTTTCTAATTGTGGGGGAAGTGTGCAGAAGTTTTCGCTGGCTTAAGTTCTAGAGGAAGTTGACCAGAACACTTGTGATCAGGTTCATGTCTATTAGGTTACTACTGAGAGGTCCGGGGCTTCAGCCCATTTCTCAGCTACTGGGTTTCAGAACCATTCTTTGTGTGCTTTTGTTTCTCCAAGTTATCTCGCTCCTCTTTGACTAGGGGAATGAAAGACAGAAGCAAAGAACTAACTGGAAAGGGGACACTGTGTGGAGGTATGCTGGGAGTCAGGGTATCTGGGTTTATAATCTGGACTCTTGCTAACCAGCAGTCTGGCAGGATAAATTGTCTAATCTCAATGGAATGGAGTTTTCTCATGTAAAAATAGACACTTTGGTGTACATGATTTGGAAATGTTTTTTTAAGACCAAAATTTATGATTATAATGTAATAGTTGATTTGTTTATTTATTGCAGTACTTGGGAATCAAACCTAGGACCTTGTACAAGCTAGGCAAGTACTCTATTGCTGAACTAAACCCTCAGACTTTTATATTTATTTTGAGACAGGGCCTCAGTTGCCCAGGCTGACTTTCAGTTTGCTGTCCTCCTGCCTCAGTCTCCTGAGTAGCTGGGATTATAGTTGTGGAATTACACTGTATCTGACTGTAATAGTTTATTTTTTAATACATGTTTCAGATAATATATCTATCTGATCCCCTCTATTGTAATTGTGGGACAATTATAATGTCTAAGTTTCCTCCTCAAAGTAAGTTTTTTTTTTTTTCCAGATCCATTTTATTTCAAAGAGAAAAAAGAAAAATAAAATTTCAAAGCATGTCAATCAAGGGGCAGCAATGGTACATATATAGGAAGTGTGTTCTATCTTTACATTTAGTCTTGTATGCTCACAACTATGACTTCTGAGCCAGTCTTCTCTTTGGAGGGTAGGGTGTTGAGAATTGAACCCAGGCCTCCTGTGTGGTAAGCATGAGCTCCATCATTGAGCTACCCCTGCCCACAAGTCAAGCTTTTGAGTAGGAAATCTTTACTTTTGCTTTGTAGATTTGGTTTTTGGAAACAACCAGAAAATACTGTGAGCCAAAGAATCAGATAAGGCATTACCTTTTTGCTGACAAATGAGGTATCACTATAAAACAGTAAGACCTAATTTTTCTGTGACCCACAGTGCTTACAGGCATTCCCCAAAGAAATATTTTGTAAATATTTTGAGCAGTACTAAAATTGTTAGAATAAGTAAATAGCTTACTAAAGAGCCAATTTTGATTACAGTTTTCATTTGGTTGAATCAGATGAGAAATGTTTGCTAGAAAAGGAGTCATTTTCCTTTATACTCAACTGTGCATTGCTTGCTTCTAGGTCAAGGTGACTAGTAGAGAAAATTAACCTTTCTCTTGGTGTGGTAGTCTTCTCGAATCACAAGTGTGTTGAGGGCTGAAAAGAGAAAGCATATTGCTGTAGGAAATGACAGCTGAGGAGCCATTGTGTTTCTTTGTCCAGAAGACCCGTAAGACTTAGGAGTTTTCCAGCTGGCACCTGATACTCACCAGCGTGCCAGCACCAGTCAGGACAGTCCCTAGGTGGTGTGTCTGAAGGAGATGGTTTGGTAGCTCCAGTCTTTGGTAGGAGAAATGTTGTATTAAATCACTTCACTGACAACCCCTACCTCGTACTGGGGCTTGAACCCAGGATCTTTACACTGAGCAACATCACTGGTCTTTTAAATTTTTTTTTTTTTTTTTGAGACAGGGTCTTGCTAAGTTACAGAGTTTCACAGACTGGGTTTGAATTCATCATCTTCCTGCCTTCACCTCCAAGAGTGCCACCACACCTGGTTTGAATTTTTTTTTTTTTGTCAACAGAGGGAGGTTTGAGAAAGGGTGGGGGCAGGCTGGAGAATGAGGGGTGGTCAAAACAGAGGGTCTGTTAATTGTGAATGGATTCAAATTAGAATCTGTTCCTGGAAATACTGTAGTAGTTTTGTTAGCGTCTGTCACTAAGTCACTTTGTACATTTGTAATTCTGGTTTTTTTTTTGTAATTTTCTTACTCTAGGCCTTATTTTTTTCATTTTTATGTTGAAAGAATTCTACATCTGAAAAATTAGGTGGGCCTGTAATTCCTGCTACTTGGAAGGTTGAGGCAGGAGGATCAAAAGTTCAAAGCCAGACTGAGCAGTTTAAGTGAGATCCTATCTGAAAATAAAAAGTACTGGGGCTGTAACTCAGTGGTAGACTTATCTAGCACAGGTGAGGCCCTGGGTTCAGTCTCCAGTATTGGAAAAGGAAGAACAAAAACAAAAAAGCAAGTAGGTCTAAGAAGGTTTGAGATAGGGAAGTGTCTGTGACAAGCTGCTTGACTACTGGGGTGGGAGTTTACTCCCTGAACTGTCGTGGCTCCTCATTGCTTACAGTCACAGCTGAATGATCGATCAAACATGAAGTAGCTGTTTAGGGAGAAGGGGCACCTGGGAGCTTTCTCCTGAAAAACCATCGCAGACTAGCTGGTGCGAGAGCAGTCATTCCTTCGGAGGACCTGTTGTTTAAGGGGGAGGGGGTGCTTTCCTCAAAGTGGACAGTGTGGATGTTGGGATGAGAGGACTGAGAGACTGTCTTTCCTACTGTTAATTTCAAGCTTTTCTTTAAAGGAATTCTTTGAGTGATTGAAGCAGTGGGATTCTTTTATAACAAAAAACCCCATGTAACCACAATTTGTAATTCAATGCCCAAGAGCAGGCTGCCCTCTTGGTGGAGAGACAAAGTGGTCTAATCAGCTGCTCTTTAATACTTAGTTCCTACAGATGAGCCCATGAGACAGTAGACTCAGTGAGCTCACTGCACCCTAAGTAGGCTCGTAGATTTAGGCTCCAAACTGAGGAAGAGATAACTTGTAGAGCCCATATCTCTCAGTCACCGTTTCTCTTTCCCTCAGTGCCCTTTGGTTTTAATTACGTCTGTGTAAACAGTTTGCCAGTCTCCTTAAAGTGGCAAGCCTATGATATCTGCAGGGTTCGCATGCTAGGCGTATGAATTAAAATTAGAGGGACTGTCTTGTTTGATCACTGAACTTCACTGGCTGCCTCACTGAAAGAATTTACTAGATTAGGGTCAGTTGGCTGCCATGTAGTGAGCTAATATTATTTAATACCTCCTATGTGCAGGTGTTTTGCTGGAGTGGTGCTCAGAGAGTAAGATGGTGTCTGTTCCTTAGGAGTTTGGTCAAGTGAGATATACTGCTAGCATGAATCCGAGGAGGAACGAAATCGCTGGTGTTGAGGAACAAGCAAGATGGGAGTGTACAGAAGAAAGAACAGCTGTACCTGATGGTGGGAGGGACCAAGAGAGCTTCTAACCAGAGAAGGTGTTTGAGCCAGTTTGACTGAATAAAAGGAGTTCAGCAGGTTTAGAAAACAAGGAGTTTCAAAGCTGGGCTGTCACATACCTGTAATCCCAGCACTGGGGAGGCTGAGGCAGGAGGATCGCCGTGAAGGCCAACCTGGGCTACATTTGCAAGTTCAAGGCCAGCCTACTCTACATGGCCAGACCCTATCTCAAGAAAGAAAGAAAGAAAGAAAGAAAGAAAGAAAGAAAGAAAGAAAGAAAGACAGACAGACAGACAGACAGACAGAGAGTTTCAGGATGGTCACACCATGGGCAAAGGGCAAAGGCACAAAGCCTAGAAAATGCTTGGCATGTTTGAGGAAAATGGGCCATAAATAGTATTTTTAGAGAATGAGCTGGAGGTGAGGCTGGGAACGAAGTTGGAGGCTGGATAGTGAAGAACCTTAAGCATCGTGCTAATGGACTTGAACTTTACTCTGAATGGAATTAGCCTTTGAATATTTTTGTATATATATATATATATTGTGTGTGTGTGTGTGGTTTTTTTTTTTTTTGAGACAGGATCTTGCTATGCAGTTTGGGCTGGCCTTGAGCTCCCTTTGTAGCCCAGGCTGGTCTAGAACTTGCAACAATCCTCCTGCCTCAGCCTCTTTGAATGCTGGGATTACAGGCGTGAGCCACCACACCCGGTTTGAATGTTTTTGATGTAGAGAGTAAGATGACCTAATCCATGTTATTTAGGTTTTTGGACTGTTTTGAAGTATAAAATTTTAGGATTTAGGGTTGAGAACGTGGTGATCCTGATTCATTATAGTAGTTCCTTAGGAATCTCATATTCAAGTACTGATTCCTCAGTAATATTTACTGAGCAACTCAAAGCAGGAAGGCAGGAAGTGATCAGAGCTCTGTCTCTTTCAGCTGAGCTTCCTGCCCTCTATAGATGCTTTCCTTTTCTTTTTTTAATGGTGCTGGGGATTGAACCCAGGGGCTTTGCAATTCCTTTTTATTTTTTATTTTGAGACAGTCTTGCTAAGTTGTCCAGGCTGGCATGAATTTATAATCCTCCTGCCTCAGCCTCTCAGAGTGCTGGGCTTACAGGGGTATGGCACCATGCCCAGCTCAGTTTTTCTTAGGCATATACATTATGCATAGTCTTTTCTCTAGTGAGTTGCTTACAAGTGTGAATCCTCTGTAGATAAATTTCTCACAGGTGATGGGCTTTTGATTGTGGGATGGAAACTACAACTTTTCAAATCTGAATGATAGTTGTATATTTGTAGGAAATACGAAAAATACAGAAATGTATAAAGAAAAAAAATCATTCATAATCCCACTACATTATAAAAGTAATATATATATATATATATATATATGAAATCCTTTTTTTTTGTTTGTTTTTTGGTTTTTTTGAGACAGGGTCTTGGAATGTAG
>RJWT010037431.1:0-13057 GCA_004365215.1 Cuniculus paca | reverse complement strand
GCTCACAGTAGACAGATAGATTGGTAAATCTCTCCACTGGTGTTATTTTTCCAGTTATGGGTGATGGGAAGGAGTCTGAGAGGTATGAGGATGAGGTCTTAGGTCGGGTCAGATGGTCAGGTGCATTTGGTAGAATTGCCCAGCAAGGCTAAAGGCAAATTTGAATTGTTGCCGGAGTTAAAGTAGTGTCTGTCTGCAGAATGCTGTGCTTTTCTCCACTTTGGGCAACTAACCATCCAAGTATAGTAGAAAAATCTTTCAAGATACGGGACTTCCTAGAAATGGGACCAGCAAAGACCCAGGCAAGCTGGAGTGACTGGTCACCTTAACTCCAACTGCAGGTGTGGAATAGTAGGAGATAGGAGTTTGTCACAGTATTAAAGTTTAGACAGGAAACCAAAACAGAGAGAGCACCCTGAGGTGTGTACAGGGTGGAATTAAACTGAGGAATTGAGAGCTGGTCAAGGAGAAATAATGTCACTGCAGGGGGTAGATGTGGAAGACAAGGGCAGGACGGGTGGGTTAGATGCCATTGGAAATGATCTTTTGAAGACAGGAAGTAGCAGTGCATCAGGAGTTGGGCGCTTGAAGTCATGTTAGGAAGAGGTGCAGCATCCGAGATGGTGAGGTGTGAGGTTTGCCACAGTGGATCAGGGTTTGGGAGGGCTGGGGTTGACACCATGGGGACACTGAGGGCTGAAGTGTCAGTGGAACATCTGAGTGGATTCCAAGTCTGTAGTGAAGAAGAGGAGGACAAGCTCTTGAATCTTCTGTTAAGGCACCGAGGGTGCAGGCATGAGGGGGCGGGGGTCTCACCACCTGAGGGCAGGTTCTCAAGACGACCTGGGGTCTCTGGCAGGAGCAGCCATCTGACTGAGTCTGGCTGCCACCCACCCTTACAGCCCAGGTTTGGGGACTGAGCCGCCCAGACATCCCCAGGGGAGGGCCAGAACTGAGCATGGGAGCGAGGATGGCCGAGCAGAGGCAAAGAGCCAAGTCTCACTGCTGCCCGTTGGGAATCCCAGATGGGATTGTTCTGAGGATCTCAGTTATTCTCACATAGTTTTGCTTGGCCAATCACCGTGAAAGTGCAGTGCAGGTGGAGGCCATGGGATACAGGCCTAAGTGCTGGTCTCATGATGACCACACTTGCAGTCGGGTTGGCTCTAGTTCCACATAGTGAATAAGAACTCTGGGAAAGGCCACACAAGGTCAAGGGGTTTCACCCTGCCTCTCACTACTGTGTCCTCCTTCTGGGTGGAGAGTGCTGTATAAAATGTGATTAAAAACCACATTTAAGTTGATGCGTTTAAATTTTTAAAATTTTATTGCAGTTAATCCTTCTCAAAAATACTCCTTCTTACTTCAGACACATTTATCCCATTGTTTTTGCCACTTTCTGAAGCAGTTCTGGAAGTCCCCTCTTCAGAGACTTTAGTTGCACTACTGGGGCTGTTTCAGTGTCCTGAGTCAGTTCAGACCATTTACCTTTCATGGCCATTTTGACCATGGGGAGGAGACAGAAGTTGCATGGTTCCAGATCCAATAAGTAAGCTAGCTGGATGAGGGTACACTGTAATGTTTTTATGAGTCTGCCTCTCCATTGGCTCACTCAGCAGCAGGATTCACCAGATTGTTGATCACACTTCATAAAGACACTCAGGAGAGAAAATTTCCAAAACAGCTTAAGAAAGTGGCAAGAGTAATGGGATAAGCAAGGGGTAGTATTTTTGAGTGGGATTAATGGCAGTGTGTCTTTTACTGTAATAAACTGTTACATTTAAATACTTAACATATTTTTTTCACTCACCCCTTGTACACTGGTTAGTATACTCCCTGGGTAGCAGCTGTCAGTGTTCCTGAGGAGCACTGTGGGAGGAGCCGAAGTGCTGTGGGAGTGTCCACCTGTCTGTGTCCTTGGCCGTACTCAGAAGCAGGCAGGTCTCCTCTCAGAAAGTCCTTAGGTACTTTCTGAGCGAGAATGAGTGGCTCCAGTTACCTCCAGCAAGCTCGGTAATGCGTGACTCATCTTCCTTCTGCTCACTGCAGGAGAAGCAGGACAAGGCTGTCCTGCAGGCGGAAGTGCAACATCTGCGGCAGGACAACCGTCGACTGCAGGAGGAGTCGCAGACGGCTGCAGCCCAGCTGCGCAGGTTCACAGAGTGGTTCTTCAACACTGTGGACAAGAAGTCCTAGCCCTCCATCCCCTGCACCTGCTTGGGGACTACTGGGGACCACCTGCTGCCCCTCTCTTGTTGTGCGCCATCTTCCCGCGTGCTGTCCACACCCGTAGATGTTTTTGCTATTCCATTCTTTATCAGATCATCGCCCCAGCAGGACAGGAGCGCACAGAGCAGCATGGCGGGAAGAGGACTGTGACTCCTGGGTGAAGGTGAATGTAGACCTGGTTGGCGGGAACACTGCTGGGGTGGCACCTGGCTCAGCCCGCTCCAGAGGATGAGTGTGAATGTCACCTGCTGAGTCAGGTGACCTGCAGAGATGCTGAAGCAGTGTACCGAAGCTGGGCTTTAGTATTGTAAAAAACACGTGGAGACGAATAATCAGACATATACTTTAATGTTAAAGGTGCTCTATTTTTTTGGATGTACAGTAGTTTTATTTCCACAGCCACATTATTATAGCAATAAGAAGGGAAGCATAGCGAATAGTTGGGAAAGCTGTGCTGGGGGGAAGCACCGATGTGTTTAACGCTAGATCAAATGCAGTTCTTTAGAGACTTATTTATTTGCAGGAACAAATGGTGCCTGAATATTAACAGTGTTTTGAATTTTTTTTAAAAAAGATACATATGCCTTGTAAATGGCTCACCAAGTCGTCAGTGGTCACCCCAGCTCCCAGTTCCCTTTTGTGCAGTTGCTCTGCTGAATTCCATCTGCTTTCTCGCTGGAGCTCTGGGTGTGCCGCAAGCCAGTGGGGTCATGTGCGCAAGGCCAGACTTGTTTATCTTTGTACAGAAGCTCTCATGAAGTGTCTTGTATTTAACACCTTTATTTAAGCTTATTTAACCTTAAATTGTTAATTTTATAAGATTTGGTTTGACCTGCACTATGAGGATGGAGGGATGGAGGGAGCCCAGAGCCAACCGAGCTCACCCAGGACCATCACGAGGCAGGGTGGAAGTCTAACAACTGGATGCTGCTAGTAACAAGTCGTTTGTATTGCTTTACCATTTTTAACTGTTATATTTGAGATGAACATACATTTTGCTTTTTTAATAAATGTTTGAAAGAAGTCCACATGAACAATGGTGTTGTCAAGTGAATATCGACTTTTATAATCTGTCAGCAATGTGAATGTGAATTCATTTCAGATCACTTAGGATCCTGATCTGTATTAAATACCATTTAGCTGCCTTCCTAAGAGTGCAGACTGATTTAAAGTAGAGAGTAACTAGTTTTGATCAGTAGCTGCTGTGTGCCAGACAGTGTTTCCTGCGCTTCTCATTGTCCTGTTTATCCCTCACAGTGTGCTTGGGAGGCAGGGTATGCGATCCCCATTGTACAGCCTGGTAAACTGTGGCTCAAGCTAATGTTGCCTTTTTTTTTTAATTACCATCTTATTCGCATAACTTGATGTTACTTACAAAGCAATACATAGAGTAAAACAGTAAGAATTTTAAAAAATCAGCAAAAGGTAAACTACAAATTGAGATCTAGCATAGGACAAAACATATAGATCATGATAGTCCAGGAGGGAAGGGAAACACTCTTGAGATCCTTAGCTTTCAACCTTCTAAAACCAGAAATCATATCAAGAATTGCAGGAAGCAAAATGAGTCTTAGAATTTACCCTGAGAGTAATTTCTCACAGGAGCTTCACAGGAGTGGATGGGACCTTGAACATTGTCCTCAGTGCTCCTGTGTCAGTGTGGTCATAGGCATCTCAAAGCTGTCTCTGTAGCCACCCTCTTTGAAGACATAGGACCTCTAAAAGGCAACCCAAGGTTCTTTGCAGGGACTTGGCATATGGGCCATGCAGATCAGCCCTACCCTCCTTTTTTTGTCACTGTGTGCCAGATCCAATGACTCACCAGGGATAGTTATCCCTGTCATCACAGGGCATACAGTCTAACATAGGAGATGAACATTCAATTTTTGCAGAATCCGAAAGACAGAAATCATAGAGTACATGGGTTGGGCTACCTTCAGGAATTGTTCCAACTCCTGAACCCTTGGAATGTTCCTGGATACTGGTACTGTCTCCCCAGCAGTGCTCTGAAGGAGATGCCATCATCACACCCTTGCCAGACATGAGCAGTGAACACAGGAGGGATGGTGCCCGGGAAGCTGAGTGGCTCAGGCAGAGGACATGCAGGGCTTCAAGGTCCCCAGGCCTCATGCGTCCAGGCCACCTCCTAGAAGCCAGGTGTGACAGGAAGAGTGGTAGGAAAGGGTGTGCGTGGATGAGCCACATCGTTAAGGAGCTGTGAGTCCTGATGGTGTGGATTCTGTCCCAAGTCAGAGGAACCCATGAGAGCAAAGCAGCATGGCACACCCTGTGTTTTAAGTGGGTTCTCACTGCTGTAGGAGAATGAATGGGTCTATAAAGTTTCAAAACGCTTTTATACAGGGCGTGGAGTAATTAGGCACGGGGAGTCACATGCTGTCTTTTATATTTGCAGCCCTTTGAAGATGGTAAAGCCATTCCTAGCTTGCAGGGACACACCAGAACTTACCGGCATTTTGCCAACCCCAGGTTCAAAGTGAAGAGAAGCTTGAGCAATCTAGGGGAGAGCTATAGAGACAGAAGCAAGCACGAAGGAGGCCTTGGAAAAGGATCCCTCAGAACTGTAGTGGGTCGGAAAGGTTTGATCCAGGAATGAGCCCTGAACTCCCAAAGAGTCAATGACCTGCATGTTCCATAAATGTTCTTGCCTTTAGTATGAGCTTAACTGTTTGCTGGAAAACAGCTTTTCTCTGTATTGACCCAGGGCAGGTGCATGTGGTATGGAGAGCATCTAACCAAGTGGAGGTGCCACATTCAGAGGAAATAACAAGGCTGAGGCAGGGGGATTGATGCAAGTTGGAGGCCAGCCTGGACTGCGTAACGAGACCCTATCTCCAAAAAAAAAAGAAAAAAAAGAGAAAATAACAGAATCTGACCAAGGGCTAACTAAATGGGAAGCTATCTTCCCACCCCACTCCCTCTCTCAATGACATACCTCTGGGCAACACAAGAAGGTAATTTTTGGTAATTTTTTGGAAAAAAATTCTCTCTATTTACACTAGAAAAAAAAATGAGTAATTGCTCAAGTCTGTCTGCAAAGGGTTATGCCAAATAGCATGTCCAAAATAGCTATAAACTCTTCTGTTAAATTCGTTTTCAGATGGACGTTTGAAGATCCAGTGAAATGTCCATTAAAGTCTTCTAATAGGCATTTCCAGTTAACAACCAAGTCATAGAAAAGCGCCCTCATGTTGTCACAGTACCTATAGTTTTGAGCAATTTAACATCATGGTGAGTACCATTGGCTGCAAAATGTATCTTTTAACTAAACATTTGATTTGATATAAGGACCTGCTGGTGCAAACCAAACCTTGAAATGTGTCTGATCAAAATAACTTTTTATTTTAGAATAATTAAGCAGATATTTTGTATTTCTTCTCACTGTGTGAAGTTAAGTATCAAGGCCATTCTAGTATGTGACAATTGAAACTAATTAGCACATCAGAGGCTTCTATCCTGCTCTTTTCTGTAGCAGGGAGAAGGCTTATCATTAAAAATACAAGTTACCATTGAGAGGGAAACAATACAGCCCTGCCTTGGCAGTTCACAATTATCTTTTGAAACGCCACCAGTCCTCCTCAGTCTCAAGAAGCCGGAAGCATAGCTTCTTACCTGCAAAGCCAGTGATCAAAGAGATGGCTATAAACAGTGAGTAGAGACCTGTAACTGTCATCAGTAGTGGAGTACTTGCTCCTGGTGCAAAATACAAGGTGTGATTGAAAAATATGGTGTATGTCTAAATTTTAAAAAAAATTACAGCAAAAGACACGTTACCATTAATCCCCCCTCAAAATACTCCCCCTTGCTTCAAACATACGTTATTATTGCCACTTTCTGAAGTAGTTCTGGAATTTCTCTTTCATGAGTGTCTTTAGTGTCTTGAATCAATTAAAAATGTTTACGTTTTCTGGTCAGTTTGATTTTGTGGAAGAGCTGGAAGTGGCACTTTGCCAGATCCAGTGAATAAGGCAGACGAGGGGACACCCTTACAGTTTTTACCAGCCCTGACTTTCTGTTAGATGGCACTCTGCAGCAACACTCACCAGCTTTTTTAAGATACAAAAGATCCAGAACTACTTTAAAAAGTGACTAGAACAGTGAAATTGGAAGGAATAATGGTAATGTGTCTTTTACTATGATAACAGTTTTTTAAATTTAAACATTCACTGTATCATTAGTCTGAGAACCCTAAAGGAGTGGCTGAGGGAAGAACTAATGTGAGGTTTAGCATGAGCAGCAAGTGTGGTGTGGGGCAGCAGTGAGAAGGAGTTCTTGAAGAGCCGATCGCTCGCTTCCGGCCAGAGGAAGGGTTCCACGTCCCTAGAAAGCACCTCCCTCTATCACTCTAGTCGCCACCTTGGCATGAGTACACTTGTGTGAACTTTTAGAGGATGAAGGCCTGCCACAGTCGGCCCTCAGCTCTGGAGACCATTAGATAGTCCCAGGTCCTTGGAAGGCACACGAGTTTGCCCCTCAGATTCCTCAGGTGGGGTCCAAGAGGGAGCATTGTGGATCTTACAAACCCTTTCTCTGCTCCTTTCAATTACTGGCTCCTAGGAAAAGAAATTCCTTTATTTTTTTAGTGTCTGGGTTTTAGATTCGATACGTAAAGCCACTAACCTAGTTCTAGTGCGGGCAGTTCAGCATGCTACTCACCCCAAGAAAAGAAAGTCTAGGGGGTTGAAGGGCTTTTGGTTTAACACCTGGTTAGGGGTAGAAGGGGATAGCTGGGTGTATTCATGACGCACAGGAGGGAAATGGATAAGAAACACGGCAAAACCAAGAATGCACAGGTTTCTCACCTGTGACCTCCAAATTAACCCCAAGGTGAGCTTCCTGACTTTGGAACATAGGAATAGACAGAAACTGAAACATAGAAACTGAAATACAAAGTTGTTTTCTCATCTATTTTATAAAAGATTTAAATAGGCATCTCCTCCCGAATGTCACATTCTTGTATTTTGACTCACAAAATTTGGGGACTTTGAAGTTACTTTTAAAAAAATCAAAACTGAATCCTGCAAGCCTTGCTTAATACCCAAAGATTTACTAGACTTAAATTCTTCAGCCAAAGCCTTTATTCACCTGCTAGCCCCTGCAGACTCTGGAAACATGCCAACCTGTTTTCCATCCCTGGTAGTGGAGACCTGCCTGAGATCCTCAAAGCAGCCCAACTTTCTGAAGAGCAAATGAAAAATAATGAGCCCCCTGGCATGCAAGTACCCTTTGGCTGCTGAACTATTGCCAAGTTATTAACAGAATTAAGGGTCAGACTTACAGTGTCCTCGCCGTCAGTACCCACCGATCCAGCTGCACAGCTCTGGTGGTAGATGTTGGATGGTGGTGTCAGCCTCTCCTGTCCTCCCATGAGGCTGTGAAATCAGGAGGGGCTCAAAGTGGTGATGTCTGAGCAAATGCTCTAGACCAGTGATGGCTATAAATACACATCTGCAAATGGAGATTCCAGACTCCAGCAGAATATCTTCTACCACTGTGTACAAAATAAATTGGGCCTTGGTGGCTAGGATTCTGTCCTTCTTTCCACAGCCTTAATCATTGATGGCAAACTGAGTGGATCTAGCTGAATGCCCAGTTTAGCTGGAATAATTAAATACAGCAGTCGTGTCCTCCCTTGGGGTCTGAATGGACACTTTTTGGAACCCCATCTAGGCCGGGGCTGCTGTCAGACAGCAGGCTGCAATCCCCAGGCCCCTTCTGCACAGGTGTAGACTTCCAGAGATGGGCATTCTATGTCCTTTTAAATGAAGTAACTGAAAACTCGAATAGCACTGCTCATAGGAAGAGGGGAGTGCTCCTTTAATGGCACAGATGGCAGCAATTCCTCTTTGTTTCTTTTTATGGTTGCTTGTTAAGTATCTGAAGGCCAAGTTCAGCCAGAATTTCACTCCGATGGTGTTGAGAAGGGGCAATATTACAGACTACCCTGAAGAAGACTCAGTTATCCTAATTCCATCTTGTCAAGAACTCTGAACCCAACCTTTCCTCCCTGATATAGGTTCTGTCCTTCCAAAGTAGGAGCCTCTTAAGTGGTTTCTCCTGCAACGAAAACTTGAACTAAGCCTGGCTATCTTAATTGTCTACTGTCTTGTTGTTTAGGGAGTACTGCCCCTACTGACGCCAATTTCCAAATGTGGAATTGTATTGCTTAAGTACTGTCCAACAATATAGCCATAGAAGGACAGATTCTATGATAATCTCACTTTCGCTTTGCAAAGAACTACAACTTCATGTGCCTGAAGTTAATCCTGCCTTATGAATATGTTATGTTATTGCATTTGGTCATCAAATTTGTGTGCTTATAAACTCACATTTTATTAATAAAAGTGTTTGCCAATATATATGATCATTTTCATATATTCTTGCTTGGAAAATTTGACCCAGCTTTGCTGTAATAGCCCTTCATTCTTAGAGAGCCTTTAGCCATTTTTCGAGATTCCATCCTGCACAGGCAGCCTTGCTGTGTTCTGAGTGATGGTTTTGTGACAAATTGTGTTACAAGTAGGATAGGAACAAGACCAGTGCAGGCAAGGACGTGAAGAAATGGAAACCCAGGCACACTAGTGGTGGGAACATAAAATGGTACACCTGCTATGGAAAACAGTAGGTAGATTCCTTTGAAAACTAAAGAGAACCTTATGACTCAACAATTCCATTTCTGGGTGCAGACCCAAAAGAATTAAAAGCAGGGGCTTGACTCGTTTGTATGTTCATGTTAGTAGCAGCATTGTTCACAACAGCCACAAAGATGGAAATAACCCAATTTTTCATCAGTAGATGAATGAATAGATAAACAAAATGTAATATATATGTACAATAAAATTATTCAGCCATAGAAAGAAATTCTGATGTATGTGATGATGTGGATGAAGAACCTTGAGAGCCTCATGCTGACTGAAATAAGCTCACAGCACTGATATGGTGAGATTCTACTTATGTGGACACACACACAATAGGCTCATTGAGGCATGTCTTAGTTACTTTTCTCTTGTTGCTGAGACAAAATACCCGATGCCCAAAGTTAAGGAAAGGTTTGTTTAGCTTATAGTTTGTGGAGATTTCAGACTACAATCAGCTGACTCCAAGGCAGGGTGTCATAGCATGGGGGCAACCGTTCATGGTGGCAGAAGACAGCAAAAGCAGCAAGAACAAAAAGGGAGGACAGCAGGAGAAGACTCTGTCCCCTATATTGTATGTAGGCTACCCACCCTAGGGTGAGTGTAGCACTCACATTTATAATCCCAACAATGGGCCATGAATTGTTCATAAACTTTAGAAGCCCACCTGCACAACTACATGAAGTTTTGGGGGGACATCTAGATCCAAACCATAACATTCTACCCCTGAACCTCCAAGAATTCCACATCCCTTTATGTTAAAGGCATTTTAGTCTGTCTCTAAGAGTTGCCAAAGTCCTAACAGTTTTATCATTCCTAAGTCTCCTCCAAGATCTAAGGCAAACTCTTAGCTGCGAGCCCCTATACAAATGAAAAGTCAAACACCTACAACATTCAATGGCACAAGATAAACATTACCATTCCAAAAGGTACAAATGGGGATACAAAGGATTGGGACCAAAGCAAGTCCAAAATCCAGCAGGGCAAACATTTTAAAGTCCTGTAGTTTCATGTGGAGCATCCAAAGCAATCTAGCAAGTTGTGAGTCCAAAGGGCTTGCATGGCTCTGTCCCTACTGCACTTCTGGTGGTTGTAGCTCCCAGGGTTTCTCTCTTACACCTGCTCTGTTGAATCCTTGTAACTTTGCTTAGACGATCCACATTCTTGGCTTTTCCAAACTTCTGGGTTTCTCCACTGCACCTTTGGCTTCATCCTCACAGCTTAACATACCGCCCTCTCAGGGGCACACTGCCGGGCCTCCCAGGCCTTATGCTGAAATCTGGGTGGAAGCCTTTTTAACCTCAGAATTCTTGTATCCGGCATGCCCCTAAAACCAGCACCATGTGGATGATGCCAAAGTTCGCTGCCAGCTGGAGTAATAGCCAGGTTTTCTTCTCTCTTGGCTGTAGGGGTTGAGTGCCTGGATTGATGAGCACTCTGAACCTGATCTTGAGGAACAAATTCTCTATGCCACTACCATTCTGAAGCCTGGTGTGGCCACTACCATTCTGGAATATGGTGTTCTGCAGCTTTGTCCTCAAAGCATTTCACATTTGCAATTTGGGGACTGCAGAAGGTGGAGACTTGCTGCTTCCTATGATGCCTGCAGGCCATCTTTCCTATTGTCCCTGTCCTTTGCAGCAATCAAGATCTCCTCTGATCTATTTTTGCAGTCCACAGTTTTATTGGAGCTTCCTTTCTGGCCAAACTCACAACATTTTAAATCATCCTGCTGGGCTCTTTGCTCTTGATTCTCAACAAAGACCTGGCTAAAAGGCCCTAACAGCAGCGATGCCACAGCCTCAACATTAGACTGCCTTGAGATTTTTCTGCTAGATTAATTTGCTGCCCTTAATCTTAGTCTCAGGCAAAGTTTTCTGCCCTTAATCTTAGTCTCAGGCAAAGTCTCTGAACACGAGCAAAATGTGTACAAACTTTCTGCCAAGCCAAAACACATATCATCCGAAGACCAACAACAAATGCAGTTCTTCCCAGCAGAAACCTCCAGAGCCTAGTCTTTACCTGCAGGATTTCTATCAGCCTTCTGGTCTTGTGAGCTCTGACCAGATTCTTCCATACAGAATAACCTAAGGTGTTCCAGCACTAATCTTTCAGGAGACATCACCAAACCTTTCCTTACCTCCCACAAGCCATTTCCAAAGGCTTTTGAACCACGTGGTCAGGTATAGTTACAGCAATGATCTCACTTCTGGTACCAAATTCTGTGTTGGTTACCTTTCTCTTGTTGCTGAGACAAAATACCCAATGCCCAAAATTAAAGAAGGGAAAGTTTATTCAGCTCATAGTTTGTAGGGGTTTCAGAATATAATCAACTGGCTCTAAGACAGGGTGGCATGGCACAGGGGCAACCATTCATGGTGGCAGAAGACAGCAAAAGCAGCAAGAGCAAAAAGAGGGGATGGCAAGAGAAAACTGTCCCTTATATTGTATGTAGGCTACCCATCTTAGGGTGGGTTTAGCACTCACACCCATAATCCCAGCAATGGACCATGAGTCAATCACAAACTCTATAAGCCCCCCTGCAAGACTGCATAAAGCTTTGGGAGGACATCCAGACACAAACCATAACAAGACAGAAAGTAGGTGACTGTCATGGGCAAAAGAGGAGAGGGGGCAGAAGTTGTTCAGTTGTTGCAGAGTGAGAGCTGGGAAACAGGAAGAATTCTAAGAAGAGGTGATGATGGCAGAACAATGTGCCACTGACCTGTGCTCCTTTAAATGGACACAATGGTAAGTTTTATAAATATTTGAAAGTTTAAAAAAAATAGTTTAAAGGATAGTAATGGGGCCTGAGCAAGTGAGTGGCAGGGACCTCGGGTAGATAAGCATGGGGAAACTGAATCTCACAAAAATCAGAACCCACTGGAAAGCATACAGGATACCGAGGAGATCATTGAAGTGCTCTCTGGGTGCCAAAGGGCTGCCACTGAATTCTGATCATTGCCATCTGCTCAGAGAAGAGCCATCATTCTCAGAAAGCTTTGCTCTGGGCCTGCAGGAAGAGCAACAGGGAAAAGAAGCCCTCTCTGAAGAGTGATTAATGTGGTAATTAATGCAGAGAAGAGGAAGAATGATTCTGAAATGTTTGCTCCAGGCTCTAAATTTTTACATTTAGCACTACAATAGTAGCATCTGGTAGGAGAATGAGTTTGGATGAACTAGAGAATGCAATCAGGCACCAGGGAAGGGATGAAAGATTTGGGTGGGGGAATCTGACAGCTTGGCGGGGGTTGGGTCATGCCTGAAAGTTTGAAAGCCTGGAAACAGGAAGAAAGTATTTCAAAAAAGGAAAGAAAGACCACTGTGAGAAGACTTGGTCCTATGTGGAAGGAAGAAAATACAATGTTAGTGAATGCAGGGTAGAGACTACATTTGGGTGGGAAATTTGCATTCAAGGTTTCATTAATAACCATCAAATCAGGACAGTTTAAATCTATAAGTAGAAGTAAGAAAAGTTTTAGAGGGCATCTATTACGGGTTGTAGCTAGATGCCCCCCCAAAGCCTCATGCTCTTACAGGTGTGACCTTTCCAAACTGGCTGAATCTAGGGTGTGTGAATGGATTAAGGGTGTGGTACTAGCATTAAGGCTGTGTGGGGCTAAATCAGCCCACTGACTGGTGTAGCATAGTTCTGGGTATGAATAATAGAAAATCCCACCCTGGATATGGGTGGCACCATGCAAATGGCTCATATCCTGGATGAGATAAAAGGGGAAGGCAGGCTTGCTGCTTCCTACCTGCTTTGCCCTGGACTGTTTCTCCTCTGTGATACCCCTCTGCCATGTTGCCCTGCCTTGGAGGCAGCCAACTATGGACTGAAACCTCTTCAAACTATGAGCCAAAATAGACCTTTCCTCCTTTCCACCTTTCCTCCTTTCACTTGTGGATGTTCACTTTGTCTCTGCAATGAGAAAAGTAACCAAGACAGCCTTGTTAGATACCTTTAAGTGGAGCAATTATTAAGTAAATGGAAATTTTCAACTCAGCTTTAACCCAACCATATAGGACCTGTCTACAGTCTCACCCCCACTGTATTCACCCCCTCCTCATCCTCAGTGAACACCTGAGCTTAACCAAGGCACAGGTGTAGGACAGGTGGCACTCAAGACTCCCCATGGCCTCTAACACCATTTCAGAGGTGCAGGGTATCACTT
>RJWT010037430.1:0-13057 GCA_004365215.1 Cuniculus paca | reverse complement strand
CTCTTTACCTAGAAAGAAACTGCCTTGAGAGCAAAATCATGCCTAATTCATTCACCTACTGGGTATCTCTCTTCATAATACAGAGTAAATTTAATTAACAATAAGCCTCCTTACTATACCTAAAATCAAGTAATAGCTTTTCTTTATTTCATAAATGGTTCTTACATTTTATGGCGACCATATGTATAACAGGGTCCAGTAATTTTTAAATTTCTCAAGCTCATCATACCTAGCATTTAACTTCAAAACGTGGTAGGTATCGTTCGTTAGGCATTTTACACATGATCTCATTTAATCCTCACAACCTTAGTAGTAAACATAGCTGAATCTCCTCGCCATTGACGAGAAAACTAGTTTCAACATTAGCTATCGCTCCCTTATTTTTTTGCCCTTTCCTCTCCGAAACACTTTTTCTAAATTCGTTCCACCTGTACTGAAACTGCTCATTATCCCTGCCTATTAAAAACTACAACGAGGTAACAGGCTGGTGTCACAGCACTAACAGAAAACTTCCCGACCCTCGCTATCCTACTAGAAAAGATAGGGATACGCGCGCCTAAGGAAGCGCTGCGGCAGGAGCTCACGCTGCCTCCGGACGAGGACACCAGGAAAAGCCAATACCCCACGTTTTCCCGAACCAACATTCTAAAATAAAAACAACTTGGACGTCTTCCTTACCCGCCCTTTTCTGCAGACCCTGGCGGTCCTTTCCATTTTCCTTTCTCTTTTTCTTTGTCTTTCTTGGATCCGGGTTCAGTAGTTGGGTCGTCTTCGAACACGCTGAACAGTTCATCCCCAAAAGCATCCGCCATCTTCCTAAGCAGCAGGACCGAATCTCCGTCCTACCCACAATGCCCCACGATACCACACCGGCAGTGACGCCCCGCGAAGGTGCTACAGTGGCCCCTAAGGGGCAAAAGTAATCAAGTCGCAAGGCCAGATGACTCTTTTTTGTTTTATATTTTTGTCTTGTTTGCTACTCTTTAGGTTGTTTTGTTTTGTTTTATTTTCTTCTGTTTTTTCCTTTCCGATTACTGATGGGTAGGCAGGTCAGGAGCCAGACAGCATACCGTACACCGCACCCGATTTCTGAGGGTGAGGTATAACGAGGAGGCGGGCTCTGGTAAATCAGACCAATTGCGAAGCAGCAGTCACTCCAACCGGAGAAACCCGGATGGAGCATCCTCGTTGGCAGGGCGGGAGCTGGGCAAAGTGAAGAGGTCTCTAGGTTTCTGCTGTAGGAGAGCGGTAGCGTGGACCTGCGAGAGAGTCTTCTGCCACTGCGGTAGCATGGGTGGCAAGAGCAAGAAACACAAGACCCCTGGGGCCGCGGCTGTCCGGGCCGCCGTGTCTGCTTCCAGAGCCAAATCTGCCGAGGCCGGAGCTGCCGGGGAAGCCCAAAGCAAGAGACCGGTGGCCAGGCAGACCCCCGCCGTCGCTCCCAGCGCCCGGGACCCCCGAGTCAAGCAAGGTACGAGGCGTCGCGCCGGCTCCTAGTTGTCCGTCCTGAGATCTTGTTCCATTTCCCGAGGAAAGCCTTCAAACTTGCTCAGATTCTGGGGCTCAAGACTCGTTTTTCCCACACCCGGGGATGCTGGCTCTGCAGGGGTGGCCTTTATGAACATCAGTCTAAGCATTTTAGGACTCCAAAGTTCTGATGCTAGTCCTGTTGCAGCCTAGCGTTTCCCTTCTGATCACATTTTTCTCCTTCCAAGAACATATACAGTGTGTTTTCGGCAGGCATCCGGCCTGAGCCATTATCGGTTAGCAGAGACAGGTGGGCATGGAGTGCTTACCTTCTGAGGTTAGCCCCATTTTCTACCAGAACTTCTTAACATTTTCAACAACGATGTAGTTCCTCTGTGTGTTCTGGAAAAATCAGTACTTAAGTAAGAAGTGCAGTGTTCACTTAACATTTATGTAACCGATCGTAAAATTATTGGCACTGTTTTCTACAGCCTTGCATTTTTGCTTACTCTGCCAGTTGATTGGATAACTTAGAGATGACCGATTCCTGCTTCGGATGAAAAGTATATGTCCCTCTTGAGTTGTTTGCTTCTTGTTCTTATTGGGGTGTTCATCAACAAATATTTACTAAGCATGTATGTGTATTTATACAAATATTTACCATGTGTCTGATATGTTGCAAGTGAGATGAACAAAATAGTCACATTACTTCTCATGCAGCTTGCTGGTCTCATATTGGAGATAGGTATTAGCTAATCACACAGATGTATTGCTTTATAATCGATAAATGCCACAAAGAATGTCCTGAAAAGAGGTAAACAAGATAACCTAATTTTTACTATATAAGAGCAGAAATGATAAATGGCCTGAAAAAGTGACAGTTAAGATCACAAGGATGGGAAGGGATTACCGTCGTAAACCATGGCAAAAATAGTGTGCCATACCAGGGCAAGCTTAGGAGAACAATCCGCAAAGATCTTGAATCAAAAAAACCTTCGCGGTCTTGAGTGCAGCAGCAAGCAGAAACACCGAAACAACACCCAGGATATGGAGGCAGATTTATTTATGTCAACGGGCACTGATCGGATCATTCCCAGAATATCAGGCCCTGATCTCAGGTGGTCTAGGGCTTATATTGGATAAGCAAGCAGGAAGTACAGAGGCAGAATGGTTTGTCAGTTGGGGATTGGTTTATACAATGTGCATCATAGTGATCAGCCATTTCTAAGAGACAGGAGCCACCAGAACTGGAACAGGAACTATTAACTGGGCAACTAACAAACTGAAGTACACTGACGGGGGGGCGTTGTCACATTAGGAGATTATAAAATACCAACATTGCCAAAGGAAGAAACTGGATAAATAGGCAAATACCAATTTTCACCGAGAAATTGGATGATACTTCTTTTTTTGTTGTTTGTTTGGCTTTTTGGAGTTTTTTGTTTGTTTGTTTTTTGTTTTTTGGAGGCAGGGTATCACTATGTAGTCCAGGCTGGCTTTGAACTCACTTTGAAGCCCAGGCTGGCCTTGAACTCAAGGCAGTCCTGCTCCAGCCTCCAAGTGCTGGGATTACATGTGTGCACCACTATGCAGGACTTGGCTAATACTTCTTTACTGTGTAATTTGTTGTGCTGCCTATCCAAAACACCATCTACCAAATTTTCAGAAAATTCAAAGAATTCAAACAACTGTAGGTAAAAGACAGATGGAAAGTAAATCTGATGTTGATCAGCAGAGTAATACTGCCACAGAAGAGTCATTTGTTGTATTCTTTGGCTTTTCTTTCCTCCAGTCCCCAAATGTGACCCTCTCTGAAGGTGTCCTTGGCAGTACAGTTACCACCTACAGCCCTCCTAGGAGAGTTCATCTAGTTCTGTTACTTCTGTCTTTTCCATTATAGGTAACTTTACAAGCAACAGTAGGTCTTGCTCCCAAGCTCTCGTCAGGCTTTTTAACATTTATCTGAACTGTTTGGCACTTTTTTTTTTTTTTGGTAAGCATCTCTGATTTAACATGGCTAATACTATACCAACTTTTCCCCTACTTCCTTTTTTTCCTGTTTTTCCACATTCCTGTTTGTCGAAGATCATACATTACTTTGAATGCTTTCCTTTCTTCCTTGCATTCAATCTGTGACCATGGTTCTGTGCAATCTTCACTTACATATCTTTCTTATACACTGTCTCACTTTTTATATGTTGTTGAAACATAGTGAAGATTCTCATGAATCCCAGAGCCATTTAATAGATCCTCCCAGCTTTGCTTTTTTTTTTCTTTTCCAGTCTTTCCAACATACCAGCATCAGATTGGTCTTCCAAAAATGCTGCTTTGGTTATGCCACTTGCCATTTCTTCCTTAGTATCCTCATTGACTTCATAGTAAAATCCAAACTACTCAGCTACCATGGAAGGCCTTCTTTCTAGCCTTTTTCCTAATCCTTGTTTTCAGCTATAGCAAATCTGGCTTGTTTCCATTGCTTCAAATGGAACTGTTAGCTTACTGTAATTTTCTCTTCATGAAATGCTGCCTATCCAAAACACCATCTTCCAAAATTCCTCTTTGGATATCATCTTTTTTTTTTTCCTCTACCAGGGATCAAATCCCAGGGCACTCTACCAATGAGATATATCCCCAGCACTTTAAATTTATTTTGTTTTGTTTTGAGACTGGGTCTTGCTAAATCACTCAGGTGGGACTCAAGCTTGTGATTCTCTTGCGTCAGTCTCCCAAGTGCTGGAATTACAAGTGTGTGCTGCTGTGCCCAGCTACCTCCTTTTCGAACTCTCTCTGATATGCATAACCCATGTATCATGGTTGTTTATATCATTCTTTTTCATAGTTAGGTCTTGCTGTATGGTACGTGAGGAACTACACATTTTATGTATCCTACAAAATAATAGGATGTAGTGGAAATGTGTTAACATCACTAGGATATTTATTCTAATACTATGGAAAAATCATTCAAAAGTTCCTTGGATAAATGGTAAAGAAAAATTCAAAGGAATTATTAAAATCAAGAAATCAAAAGAGAGAAAAACAAGCAGTTGTCTACTAAATTTGTAATGAAGTTTTAATTTTTCTTTTTGAGTATTTTTAGAAAGTGTAGTAGGCCTTTTTTGGAGGAGGAAAAATGAGAAAGTTCTCAACTCTTTGTAGTTCCTAATGTATACATAGTTATTTCTAGCCCTTGCTAACTTTTCAGACACTTGGAAGGATCATACACTGCATAGTTGTATCAAAATGTGCTATACTCTAAAGCTCAAAAACTACTGGTACCACTAAATGACTCTTGGCACAATTTTGGGTATTCTTGCGATTCCTGTTTGTTTCATTTGTTTCTCAAAGTTTTTGAAGAACTATTAATATGCCAAGAAAAATTTTAGGGTCTGGAGATACCACAGGAAGAAAATATCACTTTTCAAAGATGTTTCATTGAGCCGGGGATTTAGTTCAGTGGTATAAGTGCCTGCCTGGCAAGTGCGAGGTTTTGAGTTGGATCCCTGGTACAAAAAAAAAAAAAAAAAAAAAGAGACATTTCATTATAGCTGGGGCAGAAGGAGGGCAAGATGGAGACTTATTTTAGGGGGCCAAAAGATAAGCAAAATTTCTTGTTTACTTATGCTAAGTGCTATGGAATTTAACATAGCTGGTAGGTAAAGACAGAGAGGTGGAAAAAATATCATTTTTAAAGAGGATGGATAGAAGAAATCACACAGAGGTGATATTTGAGCAAAGGAGATGTGTAAGTTAGTATCTAGGTTGGGCCTTCCAGGCAGAGAGAACAGTGAAGGCCTTTAGGCGCATGGCTTGCATGTTCAAGAAATAGCAGCACCTTTCCCCATCTTTCCCTTTCTGTCCTCCACTTTTCCTTTCTGTTTCTGTGTCTTTGCCTTAGAAGTGCCTCTACCTAGCCAGGCAAGGTACCTGTAAATCCCAACATTTAGGAAGCTTGAACAGAAGAGTATTACTGTGAGTTCGAAGACAGACTCCATCTCAAAAGAAAAAAAAAAAGTGCTTCCACTTTTAGCCTACTTACAACTAGCTCAGGTGCTTTGCCATGGTGTGAATCAGACCTAAATAAGAGGTTCGATTTTTTTTTTTTCTTCTAAGCAAAAGGCTTGCATTTCTGGAAATCCCTTGATGTTAGTTGAAATTTTAAATCTAAGAAGTAATACTGGTAGACTCATGTCATAAATTTGTAAAAACTATTCTAAATATGTTGGAGTGTCATCAAAACAGTCTGTGAAGGATGGAAAATGGTGACTTGGTAAAGAACAAATACAGTGAGATGTATTTTTGGTTTGGAATAGGAATGGCTTCCCATAGGAGACATTTAGGCCAACTTGAGCTGAAGCAGCCGGCTGTTGGAAAGTCTGGATTCTGTGTTTGAGGCAGTGGGAACAGCACAAAGATTCAAAGGTGGCAACAAGTCTGACATACTATAGGAAAACTATCTGCAAGTGGAGTGAGAAAGGGAACAGGTTAAAATGAGATCAGACATCTATGAAGGATGTAAACCAAGTGCAGTGGGAAGTGGGGAGACCGGTGCTGGTATTCAGTAGCCAACAGACATTAACTGGTGAACCTCATAAAAGTAGTCCAGTAACTCTGTTATGTATACTTCCTCACAAGGTCTAACTGCTTAGATTGTATCAATTCGCTCTGACTTATTCTCTTGGCACTTATTATTTTAGTTTATTTCAGTAATTTGTTCCTTGCTAATTATATTACTCTGTAATATAAACCCCATGAGAACAGGGACTGGATCTTATTTACAACCATAGTTCCTGTTCGGATCCCTTGGCGGGTTAACCTTTTTGCAGATGAATGCACTGTTGATCAGAAGGGAATTGAGTGCCAACAACTCGAAGGAAGTGTCTTAGTGCTGCTGCCACTAACATTGTTTGATACAACATACAAGGCAGTATAAAAGGAATACTTTCTAGTAGAGTATGGGGCAATATAAAACTGATTCTGGTAGGGTTTTTTTTGTAATTAGCTGAGTCACCTTAAGGTAATGACTTAGTTTATTTGTCAATTTCAATATAATAAATATTTTTGAGAGGCAGTTTTATATATTGCATTGTTCCATGACCTTTCATTTGTAAATCTGGTATTCATAATACTTTTTCCTTGGAGGCTCTACATACTATCACTCATACTTCCAGTTAGATTTTTTTCAGTATCTTCTACCGTCTGAAACAAAAAACCAAAACTTACAAAAAGAGAACAGTTAATGTCTGTTGACTACTAAAATACCAACATCGGTCTCCCCACTTCCCACTGCACTTGGTTTAGCCCCTTTGTAGACCTCTGATCTCATTTTAACACGGTCCCTCTCTCACTCCACCTGCAGATAGTTTTCTTATAACTATATGCTAAGGAAAGGCACTGTCAGAAAAAATCCCACGCACTTTACTTGTGGGAACCAACTTTATTCCATGGCTATTGACTTAGAATTATATTCAGAATTAGAGTTATCAATGTAACAAGTTTGAATATCTGTTTTCTTCTGTGTCACCTTTAGTTTTTACTGTGTAACAGATTAAAGCCTATGGCAGAAAGCTGTCAGGTTGACATTCTGAATTGGCAGCTGGCCAGTTGTGGTGGCTCACACCTGTAATTCAGCACTCTGGGACATTGAGGCAGAAGAATCTCAAGTTTGAGCACAACCAAAGCAAGTTAGCAATTTACAGCTAGAGATGTAGCTCAGTGTGAAGATGCTGTGTTCAATCCCCAGGACCACCAAAAAAAAAAAAAAATAGTGACCGGGCGTGGGTGGCGCATGCCTATAATCCCAGCACTCAGAGGCTGAGGCAGGAAGATTGCTTCAAGTTTGAGGCCAATCTGGGCTACAAAGTGAGTTCAAGGGCAGTCAGAACTGCATAGTGAGACCCTGTCTCAAAAAGACCAAAAAAAAGTAAAAAGTGTATTCTAAATCCTAGAATCATTATTCATATTCTTATATATTCATATATCAACATGTTTTAGAAGAATTAAAAAATGATAGGCCCTTACTTGTTTAACTGATGCTATCTCTATAGTAAAATGTCATAATGGCTTCAGTTCCTTATTGTTTAAAATGAAAACACGCCCACCTTTCCTAACCCTGATTTCCATCCAGGGGATATAGCAGAGGCTACATGATGTGTATTATTACAGCAAATTGAGTTCATAAGCCAAATATTATGGATTAATTGTGTCCCAAAATTTCATGTATTGAAGCCTACTCCACAATGGCTATATTTGGACATAAGGCCTTGAAGGTAGTGATTAAGGTTAAATAAGGTCATATGGGTGGGGTCCTGATATAGTAGAGTTAGTGTCCTTATCAGAGACACCTGAGACTTGGCTTGATGTCAAGAAAGAATGGAGAAAAACCTATATGAGGATACAGTGAGATAGTGGCCATCTACAAACCAAGAGAAGGCGACTCAGAACAAAACTTGTATAGCTACCACCTTGATCTTATACTTCCCAGCCTCCAGAACTATAAGAAATCAAGTTTTGTTAAGCCACTCAGAAGTCTGTAGTATTTTATTATGGCAATTTGAACAGACTGAAACAGCAGGCATTAAAGAGATTTGTTGCCCGGTGTGGTGATGCAAACCTGCAATCCCAGCACGCCAGAGGCTGAGGCAGGATGGCTGCAAGTTCAGAGCTAACCTGGGCTACATAGTGAGTTCAAGGCAAGCCTGAAGTACTGTACATAGTGAGATCCTGTGGAGAGAGAGAGAGATTTGCTGCATGGAGCCTTGAGTTAAAAATAAAATTACAAAACTGGAAAATATTTTTTAAATATTGGCATATTTACTAAAAGTTTAATCTATATTAATATACATACTCGGTTTACTACATTTAATGATTTCATGAATAATTAAATTCTCAATTTTAATTTATAGTGTGGCAAAATAAATCATTAGATGTAACCTACATAAAAATTATTTGGATTCTCAATAATTTTGAAGAAAGGAAAAGGTGATGAGACCAAAATTTGAAAATAGTATTTATCCCTTTTTTGTTACTTATTGTTAGATGACTGAGGATATATAATGTTTCTGTTGCCTGAAACAGACTTGACAATTTTAGTAGGTTGAATAAGTAATGTACTCCTAAAATATTCATGTCTACCTGGAACCTCAGAATAAGATTTTATTTGAAAATAGAGTCTTTACAGCTGTAATTAAAAATCTTGAGATGAAATCATCCTAAATTTAGGTTGGGCCCTACATCCCATGACTGTTGGCACGAGAAAAAAGGGCGGGGGGAGATTTGCACATCAAGAGACAGGGAAGGCCATATAAAGTGTTGGTGACTAAAGTTCTACTACCAACAAGCCAAGCAGCATCGGAGCGAACATAAGCTAGAAAACACTAGGACGTACTCTTGCCTAAAACCCTCAAAGGAACATGGTCTTGTTCATATCTTGATTTTGAACTTCTATCCTCCAAAATTGTGAAAAAATAAATTCCTGGCATATTCACCCATCAAATTTCTGGTGATTTGATATGACAATTTTAGAAAACTAATACACCAAACTTTGGATTTAAGTCCAAGGAGAAAAGATGGGAACTTCTACCTGTCTTTTCACTTACCATCTCACTTTTGGGAAGGAATACTTTCTCTTTGGAATTACCCGTCTCTGCCAATAATCTGATAGTACCCAAGAAGTCTTAGAGCTTCCTCTAAGTGCAAGGAAGAAAAGCATCTGATGAAAAAATGTGAAGATGAACATAAATTTAACCTAAAAGATAATTAGGGATACGTATTTTAGGAGGGAGTAGTTAAACTAGAAGAATAGTAATTGGCAAAATAGTTTAGAAGGAATATTGCTAACTACTAGACTGACTCATTTGGTGAAGGGAAGGGGTGCTGAAATTAAATATTTGATGTTAAGCAATGTTTAAAGGAAAATTAAAATAGCACAATGGATATTAATCATTAAATGGCCTTGACTATTTGTTGTCTATTATATACAGGTCCAAAAATTTATAGTTTTAATTCTTCAAATGATACTGGTGGTCCTGCAAATCTGGATAAATCTATTTTGAAAGTAAGTAACCAAGGTTTTGAGCCATTTCAAGAAATACACTCTTTTTTTTTTTAAATGATGTATCCTTAAATATAGGAAAACAATACTTTATTTTATTTTATTTTATTTTACGGCACCAGGAATCAAACTCATGACCTTGTACTTGCCAGACAGGCGGTTAGGTCACTGAGCTAAATCCCCAGCCCTTGTCTTTTTGAGATAGGGTCTCACCACTAATAAAAAGGCTAGGACCAAACCTGTTGTTTATGGGATCATTAGACCTATCTAGGCATTTTCAGTGCCTTGCTTATGCCGTTCAGACTGGCCTTGAGCTCACTTTGTAGCCCAGGCTGGTCTTGAACTCACAACGATCCACCTGTCTCAGCCTCTCGAGTGCTGGGATTACAGGCATGTGCCACCAGGCCCAACAATACTGTATTTTAAATAGTAATTGAAGAGCTATTCTTACTAAATAGAAGTAAATTGTACACATATGTTGAGAGCCCCTAAGAAATTAAGGGAATTCTGAATAAGTTCCAAATTTCTGAGCATGACATATGCAGGCTTTCAGATTTAATTTAGAATTCGTTACCTTCCTCCTGTCTTTGTTATTCTTCTCCACTTATAACTTTAGTTCATGGGACAGTTTTCGTTCTCCCAAATTCCACGTGATTTTATGACTTCAAACTTTTCCCCAGTGTGCTCTCTACCTAGAATGCCTCATTTCTTCTTTTTATTTGTCACCTCCATTACCTTCATGAAGTCCTACATAACTCACCAGGTCAGTTATCTTGGATCTGTCAGCACTAAAAGCACTGTCATGCTGGGTTATAATTTGTTTCTCGATATGTGTTTCCTGGCTAGACTTTGAATTCCTAAAACTTTTTTTTTTTATTTCATGGTAGGCATTCAATTAAGAGGTGATAAAGAGAAGATATTTTTGTTGGTAGCTTATATATTCTTAAGTTAAAAATATGGAAGGAACAGTACATAAGTAGCTAACAGAAAGATGAGAATCAAATTCCTGGGTCAAAAGATTTTGTGTTACTTATTAATACAATATATAGATACAATTTTTACTTCTATTTGATACTCCCCTTTTTTAGTGTAGCACTCATTCTGTCAGGCTTTGTGCTTGTATTGGTTTACATAAAGCAGATTTCTGGATTTCACTCCCAGTATATGTAGGGTAGGGTTTAGTAATCTGTCTTTGTCACAGCAACCCAAGGTGATCCAAGGACAGTGTCTTGAGACAGTGGGTTTATACAAGGATTTTTTTTCCATATGTCATCCTTGCTTTATTCCATATCCCATATTTTTAAAGTATGTAGTCAAATGAATAGTAGTCAAAAGAAAAAAAAGCTGTACCTTTGTTTAGTTGAAATTTTGGGCTTGTTTGACAGGAATATAAAAACTCATTTTTCTTCTAATTTTAATAGTTTAGCTTCTAATTGCCATAACCATTTTGGTTCAACAGGTGGTAATCAATAACAAGCTAGAGCAAAGAATTATTGGAATGATCAATGAACATAAAAAGCAAAATAATGACAAGGGAGTGATTTCTGGAAGACTTACTGCCAAAAAATTACAGGTATTTTGCAAACTTTTTTTTATAGTTTCTTAGTTTTAGTGGGGCATTTTTAAGGCAGCTCTACATGGGATGAAAATGGTTTTTTCAGCTTGCATTAAGATCTCATATAGATGGCCTGCATCTCCAAGAACAGAGAATTGTGCCTAATTTCACACAATGAAATGATGATATGAAAACTAAATTACATTCCCCAAATTGCATTATATGTTTAGCTCTGCCAGGTACTTTACTTATAAGTACATTTCTCCGAGATGACAATTCTACAAAATAGATGTGTTCAGCCTCTATTGTTTTAAAGAACTGAGGCTTGGAAAGATGAGAAGTTATATCCTAAGGTTAGTAATTAATAAATAGCAGAGTAAGCGGAGCCAAATTTAAACCCAGTTCTGCCCCACTGTAAAGATCTTATTGCTGAAAGTATATCAGAATGCTTTATCTTTGTATATAAAGGTGTCTTTAAAGCACTGCTTGTAATAAAATAAATCCTAAGTGTTCATTCACAGGAAAATGTACTCAATGGTATATTATATAGCTATTAAAAGTACTGTAAAAGTTTCTAATAATTCAAGAGGATGTCTATGTTATAATGTTAAGTGAAGTATTTTATACAAAATTATAGTAAAATAATGAAAGTGAACATACACTAAAAAAAAAAGATTATTAAAAAAAATGTTTCTGTAGTTCCCAAATTCTCATTACATTGAACACATTAACTTTTTTATTTGGGGAGTGGGAAGATCTGCATAGATGGTTTTCTCCCTGTGTATGTGCGCGCGAGCCTGTGGCTGTGTAGTGCTGGAGCTTGAACACAGAACTCAAGACTTTGTGCATGTTGAGCGAGCACTGTACCACCAAGATACACCTCCTCTCCACTCTCCCTCAAAAAGCTATTTTTAAAATTATAATTTGGTCATTTTCTGGTTTAAAATGAATGAAAATAAAATTAGGAATAAAAGAAGAGAGAATTGACAAACGAGGTTTTTTTTTATGTTTTCTTTTTATAGGATTTATACATGGCATTACAAGCGTTTTCATTTAAGACTAAAGACATTGAAGATGCCATGACCAATACACTCTTGCACGGAGGTGATCTTCATTCTGCTTTGGATTGGCTCTGTTTAAACCTTTCAGATGGTAAACAATATTGTCGTTAAATTCTTCCAGTCTCTGAAACATTTTGAAATAGTTTCAGTATTTGTATCATCCTTTTGACTTGTGCTTAAAAGTTTTCACTATTATTATTATTATTTACTTTTTAAATATTCTTAATTTAATTCTTGTGATTAGATTCTCCATAGAGGTTGTGGTCTATGAAAGAAATTTATTTTTTGGGTGCTGCTTATAAACAGTTGTTAGGGCTGGGGATATGGCTTAGTGGTAGAGCTCTTGCTTTGCATGCACAAGGCCCTGGGTTCAATCCCCAGCACCACAAAAATAAACAAATAAATAAATTTTCAAAATAGATAAACACTTGTTTATAGTCATTTTACAATGCACATTCTCAAACTTTGCCTGTCTGAAACCTATTAGGTTGTGTCTTCAGGGTTTTGATTCAGAAATTAGGGCTGTCCTTGGATATTAATGTTTGATTTAACATAGAAGTTTTCATCTTTCAAGCATCTAGACTACAGATAGCTTTTGTGACAGATAAAGAATACTACCACCAGCACTCAGGATTCTGAGGCAGGAGGATCCTTGAAAGTTCGAGACCAAGCCGGGCATGGTGGCTCACGCCTTTAATCCCAGCACTCGAGAGGCTGAGACAGGTGGATCGTTGTGAGTTCTAGACCAGCCTGGGCTACAAAGTGAGCTCAAGGCCAGCCTGAACTGCATAGAGAGACCCTGTCTCAAAAAGACAAAAGACTCTGTCTCAAAAAGACAAAAATCAAAACAAAACAAAATATGAGTACTAGCACCATTCAAGAGATGCAAATTAAAACAACACTGACATTCCACCTCACTCCAGA